>MU004498.1:0-60948 GCA_010405375.1 Lophiostoma macrostomum CBS 122681
TATATACCTCTATATTTATTATACCTCCTCTAGCTACTTAATATAGGTATTTTCTTACCTATAAAAAAGGTATATAAGGCTAGGATCTTAGACTTAGTATACCGACGCGTTAACTATATTAATAAGCTAGCCTTTCTAAGCAACTTTAGGGACGTGTTTGGACGCGTTTTTATAAGCACTAATATATAATTAAGCTTCTAATTATCTAGGATTATTCTAAATAATCTAGATATTATACTATTAAAGCTTAATATACACCTAAAGACCCCTCTATAGCCTACCCTACTACTAACTACCTAGGAGTCTAAAACTCTAAGTAATGCGAAGGAAGTTAATATGCAGGTAGATCTAGTTTAGGAGAGCATTTAAAAGTACTAGGACTCGTTGCTAACACAAATTAATATATTAGTTAGCAAGCTGGTAAAAGGTATTAAGGTAATTATCTATATAACAGTGCTCTATAATCTTAAACTAGCTATATTATAATAGGTAAATAAGGAGCTTTTTAAGTATAAGAGTAGAAAAAGGAAATATTATAGAAAAAGCAAGATAGTACTAAGTGCAGCTAAGGCGCTAGCATTAATCCCTAAGCCTACTGTTAAGCAGGAGAAGGGGAAGAGTAGCAGTAAGAGGGTATATACAGGCGGTGCTTAGCGTAAGTATAGTACCTATAGACAGCCAGGGTATAATACTAGAACGTGCCCTATAGTTAAAACTACTTTAATTGCTAGCTCTAAGTCTATAGTATTGCTTAATAGCTTAGGGTTATATATAATTAGACTGTAGCCTATAGTATATTTACAAGTTATACTGTAACCCTCTATAAGCAAGATTCGCCGCGAGCCTTACTATACGCAAATAACCTATAACGCGCAGGTATACTTTTATATAACTATAATCCTAGATAATATAGTATTATTTAGAATAATTTAGTATTTTACTATAAGCTACCTATATAGTTAGCAGGTATAAGAGTATAAAAGGTACTAGGTATAGCGTCGCGTAAGGTAGGCAACGACGATATTATAGTAATATAATAGCACTACTACTATAGAATAAAGCTTCTAACCTATTGTAATAGGACTATATAGTACTAGACTATCTATAATTATACTCTAAGCTATAGTATCCTTTTATAACATTGTACTAGTTTATGCTAGATAATCCTAAATCGATAAGTAGTGTCGACTTAGTAATGTTGACGACTTGGTGATAAAACACGTTATACTTAATATTATATATTAAGTAAGCTATTATTCTCTATTCTAGATAGTTTCTATATAAGTATAAATAATCTTTAGTAGTAAATACGCTACTACCTACTAATATATCGAAAGTAAATCGGAACTTGCGATATGGAAATCCCTCTATATAACGATTATAGGGTACCTAATAGTCCATGCAATAAAGATATATATGCGCACGTTTAGGACACTACTCATCTGACTATTATAATGTAGTCGAAAGAGAACAGCAGGCTGCCAATGTGTAATCATAGTCAGCAAGATGGAGATTTGAATTTGACCCTAATCCCACACTTTTGTTTATCAACACTAAACAACTCGCCTGCCATGCACAGCGAGGCTCAGATTAGTTGTAGGTATAAGTTCGCCGACCGTAAATACCCCTAGATGGCGCCCGAACATGTCCCAAATTCCACATCCAATCCGCCTCGTCATGTAAAGCTCGCTCATTCGAGGTCTGCAGGGAAAAATACTTGAGACATGGTGCATCCGGAAACGCCTCCGAGGGTCATGCAAATGCTTCCAGTGCATCCAAAGCTGGTAAACGCCACTCCATGCCTGCTGCGCCCGAGGATAAATTCTATCGTTCCATCGCTGAAGCGCTCCTGAATGGAACATGTTGACGAGAAGGAAGAAGGCTTGCGTCGTGTAAGTCGTTAATGATAAAGGGCAATCGGGCAACGGGTATTGCGGCGAGGACAATAATGCTAAGCAAAATAGAAGGCGCGCCCATCTGCGCTGCCGTGGTTTTGCGTGGAGTTGTGTGCCACACTGCACAGACGTATTTGAGGATCAGCATCCACGAGTCCTGTAGGTCGATCAAAGTATGACACAGCCTTTGTCTTTTCCTCTTCGCGATCCTCGATCGCCGTTCCGAGTCCCCTTTTCCTTGTACCTGCGGGAGTTGTCCGCGTCGTTATGCGGGTTGTAGTGCCTTCCTCGCCCGCCACCGCCACGGGTGGTGCCCTTGGGCACCTTCTCACTCCTGCCGCTGCCTTGCTTCTGTCGCCTGAGCTGCCGCACTACTTCATAGAATGCCTTCTCAACATTGACGCAATTCTTGGCCGATGCCTCGACAAAGTCACATCCAAGGTCCTTTGCCAAGGCGCTGCCCTCTTGGGTCGAAACCTCGCGTTCGGTGACTCGGTCGCACTTGTTCCCAACAAGCATGACGGGAGCAGGGCCGAAAGCGCCAGATCCTCCAAGCGAGGATGCACTGAGGGGGGAGCCAGGATACGTGGGTGAGCCAGAAAGGGACGTTTCCTTGACCCGCTGGATCTGGCTGTGGAATTTCTGGATGCGGGCGAATGACGAGCGCGAGGAGATGCTATAAACGAGAACGAAGCCCTCGCCGTCTCTTATCCATTGGTCCCGCAACGCAATGTACTCCTCCTGCCCCGCTGTGTCGAGCACCTCGAGCATGCAAGACTGGCCATCGATCTGGACCTGCTTGCGGTACGAGTCTTCGATGGTGGGGTCATACGTCTCCACGAAGTGGTTCAGACACAGCTAGAGCTCGTGTTAGTGCAAGATCGGATGGGGTGGAAAGGGGTGGGGGCTACTCGCCTGAATGGTCAGGGCTGTCTTGCCCACGCCGCCGTCGCCCAGCACCACCAGCTTGTACAGTGTCATTTTGCCCGCCATGTTGTCGAGAGGGGGGCTGCCAGGGCTCGCAGAAGAGGGCTTAGGGTTGCAGGAGCAGCCGAGGCAGACCGCGTTGGATAAGGAAGAGGGATTCAGCGTCGCCAGGAGGCCGGACGGGGGGGTCGCAGAGAGAGGCTGACGGACGAGGTGGTGCAGACACCAGCCCACGTCGTAGCAGCGTTCGTCTTGTGAAGCCGGGGCGGGAGCAGCTGACCAGCGGCACTCAGCTTACTCGCAGCGTAGGATTCGGGGAAGGGAGGGAGGAAGCGGCGCCGGGTTGGGCCGTGGTTCGTGGCCCAAAACGTGCTCGAGGAGGGCGAGCAGGACGAACACAGGCTGCGCGTGTTGCGGATAGCTGCAGGCGAGTTCAGAATCGATCGGGCTGTCGCTTCAGCAGGCGGGGGACGGACGGAACACAGCCGTTACACGGCGGCCGTCCTGTCGGCAGGCTGGACCACTGCAGGCGCCGCAGCAGCAGACACAGCAACGACAACAGCAGCTCACGGGCGCAGCGGGGAGGGGGGGAAGGCGAGAGCAGAGGCGCCGACCGCAGGACAGAAGATGGGGACGCTGGGCAGGGCGCGGTGGAGAGGGAGGGCTCTGAGGTCTCTGAGGTTGGTGGTGGGCAGGACGGCGGCCGATGGAGGGCTACGGCCGGCGCTCGCTCGCTCGCAGTGAACCCAGGCAGACCCGTGCTTCCACGTGAGAAAAAAAAAAGGACGTCTCGCTCGCTACGGCGTCTATTTATCAGGGCGAGGGTGGGCGTGTTGCAGCGGCGTGGGCGGGCGGCGGGCGTGGGGGAGAGCGGGCAGCCAGCAGCAAGCAGCAAGCAGCAGGAGGAGCAGCAGCAGCGGACAGCGGGAGCACACGGCGAGGGCAAAAAGCAACGAAAGCTGCGATAGAAATGGGCGGCGGGCGGGCGAACGAGCGCTGGCGATGCCAGCCTGCCTGAGGAGGGGCCCGGGGGCAGACGCTGGCCCAACCGCTTGCTCGCCCTGGCCTCCTGGAAGCCAACCCTGGAGCCGCTACACTGCGCGGGCGACGCTGGCTGCTGGCAAATGCGCTCCCAGCAAGCCCAGCCCGACTGAGACGGCGTCCCGAGCGCGCGGCCGGCGACCGCTTCCTGCACCCGCTGGCCGTGCTGCAGACGCTCGTCTGAGTCGTCTCGTCCAGTCTGGTCGTGCTGCGCTGCGCTGCGCTGGCCTCGGGGTTGCGCGACGACCGTGTGCTGCTTGTTTCGGAACACTGCCGTAGCCTGGAGCCGTGGCCCGAAAACAGCCTGCGAGCCCTCCAACAGCAGCAGCAGCAGCAGCAGCAGCAGCCCCAACACCAGCAACAGCAACAACAACAACAACAACCACAACCACAACAATAACAGCGCCCCGTCCTCGTCCTCGCCATCACGGCCGCTGTTCGCTGTCGCCTCCTCTGCATTCGCCCATGGCGACATTTCGTCCGGCGTGGTGGCCCTCTGGCGCTCCGTCCCGCCGCCTCTGCGCCCCGTGGCTCGACCTGCAGCCTCTGGCTCACGGCGCAGACGCTGCCCTTTGCTGCACCGCGCGCGCAGACCAAGCCGCGGTTTCGTGCAGTAGCGGCACCGCAGCCTCGCCGCTCGCGGATGCGCCGCCATGACTGCTCCCTTCTGCCTGCTCGCCGTCCTGGCACCTGTCACACCTGTGGTGGGCAGTCCCACACGTTTCACCTTCTGCCAGTTTGCGCCGCCACGACACCACTACGGCGTCGCTGCAGAGGAGCTGCTCACTCCTCGAGGAACGCTGCGTGCACCTGGCAGAGTCCAGTCCGTAGCCACAGGGCGGCGTCGGTCCTCGTTGCCGTCGTCTCTTTGTCGTCTCTTTCTAGTATTCCTCCAAACGCTGTGCAAGAACGGGCTCTGGAGTGTTTTCCCAGCACCACATGTCACTCCTAAACATCGCATCTGAATTCCGTCCCTTCCTCACTCGCAGGCCAGCCAACCCGCAGCCAATGGGCCGCTTGCGAGCAGGCTGTCAGAATAGCCGCGACTCGGCACCAGCCGGGGTGCCTTCGCTGGCAGGGCATCCCAGGTTCGCGGAAGCATCCGAGTGCATGCCAGCACGCGATTTTGAAAGCTTCTGCAGCAGAGCGCTTATTTCACCCCAAAAAAAGCACGCGTCGGGGAGACGCGGGACCCACGGAGGGCTGCCGCCCGCAGCAGTCTTCGAGCACGTGAGAGGAGTGACCAATCGCACCAGGAACCCTTAGAAATGTGGATGAGAGCATCCTGAAGGTCCATTCGTCTCACCGTGGGACCGTTTCGATTCGTTGCACCTCACGAACTCGCCCGGAGATCGACTGTTGAAACGGGAAGCGGGCCGTTGCGCCCTGGGGAAGCAATTGAGCCGGTGAGCTGCAAGCCACTGACGGCGCTCCCCTCAGATTCACCTTCCGCTCACAGTCGAATTCGCAGTTTTGAAAAGGCTGCATTACAAAGGACCGGTACAAATCTGTAGATCACGGACGTCTCCATAGTCTTGTGATACCCCTGATACCACTGACAGCTTCGATTCAGCAGGCAAACAAGCCCCCTCATCCCCTTGCCCCAAGCCGGGCGTCTGCTTACAACTTGGCCCTCGCCTCAGTCGCCTTGTGTAGATCAGCTCCTTTCTGTCTGAAGTATTCCTTGATCTTTGCCCTCGCCACCTCCACCGCCTCAGCATCCTCGATGGTCGTTGGAACTTGCACTTCCTTTCCAAAATCTCCATGCGTGGCATTCTCCAACAGCTCGCGAAGGACGCGGCGCAGAGTCTTCCCACTTCGGGTCTTTGGGATCATACCCTTTCCCTGGATCATGCCTCCTAGGCTAGCAATGGCTCCTATTTGCTCACGAACAAGGCTCTGCACTTCCTTGAGCAGTTTGTCGTCTGGGACAGCTGCATGAGGGTGGTGGTGAGTGGTCAGGGTGATGAATGCAAAAGGCAGATGGCCCTTTAGTTGGTCTGGAACGCCAACAACAGCCGCCTCTGCGATACCCGGATGGGAGGTGATTGCTTGTTCGATCGCACCTACTGTCGTTAGCTCAAACTCATACTTCTCGCCTGTGGGACAGCCTACCTGTGCTAAAACGATGAGCCGCCACGTTGATGATGTCGTCAGACCGCGACATGATAGAGATGTAGCCCTCTTCATCAATCATGCCCGCATCCCCAGTGTCCACCCATTTTCCGTCGAATCGTTTCAGGTACCCCCGATAAAATCTCTCTTCGTCCTCCCACAATGTTGTGAACGCTGTGGGAGCAAGCGGTATAGCCATGACGATATTACCCATGTTCCCTCTCTCAACTTCGTTGCCCTCATCATCCACTACCCTCACATCGAAACCGGGCATCGCCTTGCCAGCGGACCCAGGCTTAATGGCTAACGGCTCGTGACGATGTGGGCTTGCGAACTCCTGACCCGCTGCCGCACTAAGTGCTATCCCAGATATAGGGCTACCGGATTCCGAAGACCACCAGTTGTCGACTACCACGGCGCCGCCGGCACAGTGCTTGGCCAGGAGCTTTTGGTACATTTGGACGATGCTCGGTTCGCTTCGTTCGCCTGCCAGGAACAGCGCTCGTAGACTTCGCAAACCGCCCCGGTTTCCATATATCTGCTCGAAATAGTCATTGTCGCCATCTTCGCGCCTGATGGCTCTCAAAGCCGTGGGTGCAGTAAACATTGTGTTCACTTTGTACTCTTCGATTATTCGCCAGAACGTGCTGGCGTCAGGCGTACCGACCGGTTTGCCTGTTCTCATGGTCAATTCGACATTGCTTCCACCACGTCTTTCTCGGCTTACCTTCGAACAAAACAGTAGTTGCGCCAGCTAAAAGAGGAGCATAGACAATATAGGAGTGTCCAACTACCCATCCGATATCAGACGCGGTGAACATGACGTCTCCAGGTCCGTGAATACCGAAGAGGTACTTGACGGAGAAGTTGAGGCCTACAGCGTGGCCACCAGCTTCACGCACAACACCCTTCGGCAGTCCGGTAGTACCACTATAGCGGTCAGCCGTTTAACGACCAAGCGTTCACGCAAGCCTCCTGTACTGACCTCGTATATATGATGTACAGTCCATCCGAGCTTTTCACTGGCACCGCATGTGCTCTCAGCCCCCTATTTCTTGCACTTTTCACCAGACGTTGCCAGTTGCGTTGTCCATCCTCTTTGAGCACCGGGTCCCAACGATGCTGCTCCCGCTGCCAGATTATGGTCTTTGAGGGTTTGTGGCTGCTCTTTTGGACAGCTTCCTCTAACAGGCTCTTGTACCCCACGGGCCCCTTGCTTCCTTCTATGCCACATGATGCTGTCATGACTGCTCGTGGGCGAGAAGCCTCCATGCGCTGGGCCAGGGAACTAGGTGAAAAGCCACCAAAGACCACGGCGTGGATGGCCCCAATACGAGCAATCGACAACATCGCAAATAGAGCTGCTGGGATCATTGGCACTGTGAGGTCAGTCAATCTTCATATCCATCGAGTCATAGTGAGTCTGTCTACAGAAACATATGTCTAGGCGCATAGGGACTACTCACTGTAGATCAGAACAACGTCTCCCTTTTTTACACCTTCCTCTCGCAGAACACCGGCGAGGGTCTGGACCTCCTCAAGAAGTTGCTTGTAAGTGTACTGTTCCTTGAGGCCGGTCACCGGGCTGTCCCAACATATCGCAATGCTGTCTCCGTTACCTGGGACGAATTAGCATTTGCTGCAGAACACGGTGTACGGTTCAAATGAAGCCTGTAGTCGGAATCCAAATATCTCTGGGTATCACACAGCGTTTGTGTGCCACTTCCTTGTATCGCTCATTCTCCATCGAGTGCACGTATTCGAAGCGTGTAATAATACATGCATCCAAATACAACACGTCCGCTGAGAGCATATAACTGATGAGCTTACCGTTATGGACATGTCTATCAACACAATTGTACGTCGTCGATATCTCACCACCAGGGTACCAGCTCCAATGGTCATGTTTGATGCCGTTCTTGAGTGTTTTCGTCGTCTTCTGCAGCGCTCGATCTGGCTTCTTGTGCCAGTGCACGTTCCCAGCTTGTTGCTGCCAGAAGTCTTCTGGATCCTGTATGGACTCCTGGTAGACTTGATCTTGCATATGCATCTTCGTTGTCCGATCCAGTTTTCGTTTGCGCTAATAGACTTTTCTTTGTCGAAGACACAGCAGTTGCGAGAGCTGGTCTTATTCGTGGCTCTTTTAACCAGACCAGAGCCGACAGAGGAAGGCACACGGTAGGGTCAACGAGAACGCGTTAGGATAGGAAAGCTATGGTCCGAGGTCTAAGAGCGGGATCCGGTCAGTGAGCCGATTATGTATGATCCCCAGGCCGGCTGGCCGGAGGACGCATGACGCTCGTGGCCGAGGGTACTGGCGTTGCGATCGGCTAGCACCAGGCCTCTCGCGTTGCCGACTTCTCCGGCTGTAAGCTTTTCGCTGCCTCACTTCGCAACATAATAACTTACAACGCAGTAAAGCGAACTATTTAAAAAGCTCTATATATAAAGTAGAAGACCTTATAAGTATTTTTAATTAACTAGAGAACTATATAGCTTCTATTCTTGTCGCGTTATTTTAGAAGAGAAAGACGATGTTCTTCGCTTACAAGGGGAGAAGTTGGCAACGCGAGAGCAGGCACCCCGCAAACTTTCAAAGCAGCGAATGCGGACTTGGCAGGGGCCAGCCACGCCAGATCGTATGCACGATAACCTGTGCTATCATGTGGCTGGTTCAGTTCCAAGGTTGTATTGGTAGGGCTGATCGGGTGAAGAGCTCGGTGTGGATCTACTTGTGGCGTTGTTATTGAATCCCACCGTCCACGGTCGAGCGCAGACCTCGAATGCTCGATAATCATGATCAATGTCGGACATTGAGCGTCGCACATGTGAGATGAGGCGGTGCAGGCATGGAATAGCGTTGGATCGTGTCAAAGCTGAGTCCGTTGTGGAAGGGTGTCGTGGGGAACGTATGCGTCAGTATACGTTACGAGTGCAATAACTCGAGAATACCATCCCACCCACTTGTTCCACGACATGACAAGCATACCGTGATGTATCGCTACAATACATCGGACGTCAGTAGCAGCGAGTACTCGTGTATCTTGTCTTTCGAGCTAATCGATCTCTCCGTGAGCTCCCCACGTCACATCATGGTAGCGAACGGTTACCCGGCAACTTTGTGAGGCCAGGCATGAGACTACCTTGACGACATCCACGGATCTTTGACCCAATTACTTGCTTCGTTGGCTTTCTCGTCGAGATCCATGATGTGTTCGCTGCTTGAATTATGGACTCTGTGTTGTGGTGGTTCTGATATCGTTTTCATTGATTTATTGATACAACATAGAACAAAAATCTGACGTACGACACTCATCCGACCCACACAGCCGAAATGCCTGGTCAATATAGTCAAAGGAAGAATAGAAAACACGCAGCCCCACGAGCGAAGAGAAATAGGGGATCTGTGCCTTACTGTGATATATTGGTTGGTGACATGGGTGATCTTGCGACAGCAGAAGGAGTACAGGCAGCCATTCAAGGGCGCAGAAGCCCGACCACCGAGCGAGATATCAGCATATGTGCACCATTACCTTGGTACAGCAAAGCAACAAACTGCGTCTTGACTGCTCTGCGTTGGCTGCAAAAGTAAGGATACCAATCATACACATCAAGAGCTAATAGCGCCAGTCTGCATCAACTCGTGCCCCTCAAAGACCAACCGAGCATGCCTAAGTCGATAAGCTCCGCTGCAACTGCACGCCTGTATCCACCTCAATCCCGAGCTTCTCTGCCACCGTAACAAAACCCTGCTCGTTGATGGATATCCAAAGATCTACCCAACCCTCGCTGCGTGCCTTCTCCACTTCCTGAGAACTCCAATCCTCTTCCATACTCCTCTCGACATAGATTGTTTGTAGTCCATGTGATTTCGCAGCCTGCAGATCGTTGAGGTGAGCAGCTACCATAGCACACTCCGACGGTTGCAGACCGAGGCGCTCAGCCGCACCAAGGTAGACCTTTGGCGATGGCTTGTATGTGCCGAACTGCTCAGCGCTGAAAATGTGCGTAAAGCCTAGGGAGCCATGTGTCTTGAGGTCGTTCAGGAGACTGAGATTGCCATTGCTCAAGGTAACCGTGTAAACTGGAAGAGTGTCAAGGTCAGCATGTCACCCGGTCATGTCCATCAACTGCAGGACGTGGCGAAACGACGATGACTCTTCACAGGTCTCAAGTATGAGTCACACCTCCATGCACAGCCCAGGAATGCTTTGCCTGGACAGGATGAGATCGCTTACTAGAGAAGTTAGCACAAATGTCCCCCCCGAGATACACGCGGCATAGTACCATAGTTTATTCAACGCCTTGATGCCGGCAGATGAGTCAGACCAGGGATCCAACTGATGCCAGATGAGGCTGATATCTCTCACTTCCTCGTCGGTCCACAAGCCTTTTAGTTTCCACTCAACCAGGAGCTGCTGGAGCGCATCGTGATGGTGTTCGTCAACCGACTTCCACGGCAGCGAGGAATCTCCCGCGATCGCCTTTGTGAAATGTTTGTATGAGTCCCGCCACTGTTGAGCCAGAGTGCCCCACTGGATGATGCTCATGTCGGTAGCCCTCAATCGGACAGAGGTGGCTAGGGATGCCTCCGCCGAGTTTAGCGCAGCATGGGCCTTTGCGTATAGCGCTTGAGTGACAGTGGTTCTCCAATCGACGCATGTACCGAACACATCGAACAACAAGGCCCGGGGAGGTTTGGACAGCGCCATTTTGACTCCAGCGAAGAGATTAGATGTGCTAGGCTTGGGCAGTGGTGTGGGTGAGGTCAATTTGGCCTGCAGGGGCGGCAAGCCCATGACGATGATCGGTGACCCGGCGATATCGTCAGCGCAAAGGATTAAGGCGAGCCGACAGCCGACCACGCAGAACGAGAACAAGAACCAACGGATGGAAATGTAATGGAAGACTAGTATACGTATGCTAAGGTTGCTTGTGAAGATGGAATCTGCACCTTTCGTTGAGTTCGCCATCTGCAGGTATCTGGCCGTACATGCCGAATGCGGGAGACAAAGGCGGAAGCGACATAGCAAAGGCGAAACAGCGACTTAAGAGCGATCGTGATGGGTCGTCGTCTCCAGGTCAATTACATGGGCGATAGCAATTGCTTCAAAGGAGCGAGTGCTTGTGTACAGGCTACGACGAGGGTACTACCACTCGTGCCCGTCGGGTGTAGAGTTACTGACAGTAGCCGCTAGCACGCTTCTAGTACCTCGACGCCTCATCTTGGCACTATCACGACACATCGCGATGCTCCACCAACATTGAAAAGTCCCTGCACAACCTTCAGCAAGACCTCCACAACCCCACATTCACAGAAAGACAGAAGGATCACCACATATTTGCAAGTCAAAGGAAGACTCAAAAACACGTCACACAAGGCAAAGCAGCAATAGAGACAAACGTGAACAATTATGCAGGTATCATTCCGTGATTGATGTCAATCAGTAGCCGTGAACTCCATAGCCTATGATACATGTAGGCAATCCCCATAAGCCGATCCCACCCAGCACCAGACGACCAATCAATTGCAGCCGGTCGAAAGTCATGACATGAAAGAAGAAAACAAGACGCGTCTAACCACCAAAACCGTAGAGAGTGCCTAGGAGTCATGTCAGAGAAGCCCGGTAGCAGAGGGTGGCGGGACAACTTACGGCCTTGTCGCTTGAGCGCGTAGACAACGTCGAGAGAGGTAACCGTCTTGCGCTTGGCGTGCTCCGTGTATGTGACAGCGTCACGGATGACACCCTCGAGGAAGGTCTTGAGGACGCCGCGGGTCTCCTCGTAGATCATGGCTGAGATACGCTTGACACCACCACGACGAGCGAGACGGCGGATAGCGGGCTTGGTGATACCCTGGATGTTGTCGCGAAGAATCTTTCGGTGGCGCTTGGCACCGCCCTTGCCGAGACCCTTGCCACCTTTGCCGCCTATACAGGTCGCGTCAGTAAGCTGCTGGAGGAGGATGGTAGAAGAGCACCGGGCATTGCCAAAGGCGCTGCTGCAGTGGGGGTATGGGAAGACTCACGTCCAGTCATGATGAGAGATGTGGGGGGTTGAAAGAGAGTTTGTGTGTAGTGTTGAGTGAGAGTAGTCGGGTCGTAGCGTGGAGATGCTGAGCTGATGACTTGGAAGTGGGAGGGCGGAGGGACGGGGCTTATAAGAGAGTCGCGGCGCGTGTGCGTGATCTGGGTTGTTGTTGATCTGGGCCGACGCGCGCGGGCCCGAGCGCGGATACTCTGGGGGCGCTTTCGCCAAGCGGGCTCGCGTATCACAGCGAAGAGCGTTTCGGGTTCTGCGCGCGCGCGCTCGCTCGCTTGTTGTTGGCCGCTTGCTTGCCCTGCCTGCCTTTTTGATTTTGATTTTCCCCAGCCAGCAGAGGCGCGCTGTTTCTTTCGCAGTGATCCAGGCAGCCGCGCCCCCAACGCCGCCCGTATATAAGCACTCTCCGCCCGCCCCTCAGCCAAACTCATCCACTCCCACAACACCACACTCCTCCGCCACAACCACCCGCATTCACAACAACACATTCCCATCAATACCATCACCACAAGTCATTGCAATGGCTCGTACCAAGCAGACAGCCCGTAAGTAGCACTATCGCATCCTCTTGCACTCGCTGCAGCGCCTGCATCGTCGCCACAACGTCGTCGCCGGCGCTCGCATGGTCGCTTTCGCTTGTCGCGCCACTCACCCGAGCTGCATCGCGACTTGCATCCACCTTCACCTCGGCCCAACACCACTGCGACGCATCGCTAACGCACCCTCATAGGCAAGTCCACTGGTGGCAAGGCCCCGCGTAAGCAGCTCGCATCCAAGGCAGCTCGCAAGTCAGCCCCGTCTACCGGAGGTGTCAAGAAGCCTCATAGGTATAAACCTGGTACCGTCGCTCTCCGTGAGATCCGTCGTTACCAGAAGTCTACCGAGCTCTTGATCCGCAAGCTCCCGTTCCAACGTCTGGTTCGTGAGATCGCCCAGGACTTCAAGTCGGACCTCCGCTTCCAGTCTTCTGCCATCGGCGCTCTCCAGGAGTCCGTTGAGGCTTACCTCGTCTCCCTCTTTGAGGACACCAACCTTTGCGCCATCCACGCCAAGCGTGTCACCATCCGTACGTCCTTCCACATACCTCACTCTACAGCAGCATCACTAACAATTACGCAGAGTCCAAGGACATCCAGCTTGCTCGTCGTCTCCGTGGTGAGCGCGGTTAAATACCTCGTCTCTTTCTCGCGACACTGCCTTCCTTTGACAACTTCTTGATGGCACGTCGATCACATGAACGGTTGGGTTTCTCATAGGCGTTATGGATCATCTTCACGGTCACGGATATCAGGTTTATGGGTGCACTGAAGCGGTGCGAATGTAGTATACTCCCGTAATCAGTGAGGGTCACTGACCATGAATTGACGACAGTTGATCGGCTTACTTCAAACTTTGTCTTCATGTACTGTGATGTCTTCCTCGCGCGCCTAGCCATTGGACCACTCATTCAAGTGACATGTTTCTTCAACTGTTTACGCGACGCAACATTCCAATCATGCCAGGGGATTCGCGCCTACGATCGTAGGTCTGGCATGTATCTACTTCCTCGTCGGCAAACCCCGAGGTCTAGGAGTCTTATTATCGACTTGTTCTGTACCGCAAGTCGTATCCTGAACAGTTGCTCTTAGCATGGTATAAGATATAGATCGCGCAGCCCAGTTCCACTAGCAGCTATACTACGTACATGAGCACCCCGCCTATGACGCGCTTCATGGACCCAGCTCAAATACCTCCGAATACGTAGGTATACTCATTATGTATTTGTTACTACCAATCTTCCTCCAGCGGTATCGCGGTCTTCCAACATGTCGTGGCAGACAGAGCTGAACTCTTGGATGTTCCCTACCACTCACACTCGCTCTGATCCACCTTCTGTGGGACATAATACCCCCCAGACACAGGAACTGCACGTTCCTGTCGACGGAAAACCGACTGTCGTCACGTTCTTGCGACATTGTGGATGTCCTTGTAAGCTAGCTAAACGGTAGACGTGGTGAAGAGACAAGTCGATAACATGCAAAGTCGCCGAAAAGACCTTTCTCTCCATGCGCGAAGCCGCATCTCAGCATCCTGATATCCAGTTCATGGCCGTTTCCCATAGTGACGAGGCAGCGACGGGTCGTTGGCTTCGTGAGCTCGGGGGCGCAGACAGAGTCAACGTCACCGTCGACGATCAGCGGAAGAGCTATGCTGCGTGGGGCTTGGGGGTATCTTCATTCTGGCATGTATTGAACCCATGGAGTTTGTACGACGTGTACAAACTGGGCAAGCAAAAGGGCATCTGGAATCGTCCGACTGAGAGCGGGACGAGGTGGCAGACATCAGGCAGTTTTGCAGTGGATGCTGCGGGGATTGTGAAAAAGGCAGTTCCATCACAGAGTGCTGGTGAAGTACCAGACTTCAAGGAGCTCGTCAATGCTCTGAGTGAATAGAAGCCGATCGGAAAATACAGATGAACGTAGTGGAGTGCATGCTTGCAAAGCCTTCTGTGTCTGTTCTATATCTATTCTAGGTCGCAGATTGACAGTGTACTACAACACTTGCGCCTACTTATCACGATTTAAAAGTGGACATCAAGTTGCTCAAGCTGTACCTCTGGCTCGTTCTAACCACCCCAGAAGCTCTTATTTGTGTATACTGACCAAGGAGGGTTCTTTGTCCGTGCAGGTCGGCTCGACTCGTGGTGATTCATGACTGCGCGCCAACGTGCCCACGCGCAGTGGCGACACGGCCTACACAGACGCAACAACCCGCGCTCCGCGGCCCTAGGGCTCCCCAACGATGGCATGGCCAGTCCTCCTGCGATGCAGCTGTCCGCCGATGCCCACAGCGACTACGGCTCTGACATTCTAGTCCGCACGCCGACCGCCAGCGAGTATGGCTCAGAGTTCGACGCCGAGGAAGAGACATTGATCGGAGACCTGCTCACGCAAATATCTGCTACTGCGCCTATTGAGAAGACGGTTATTTATCGAAGCAGCGCCCAAGACGATGCATTGCCACCCACGGTCCTCTTGCACAGCTCCCCTCCATCTGCCCTGGTCCGTCTGGCGCCCGACGCGGATGTGGAGCTGTTGCCGCGACGCGTGCAGCGCAGCGCATCAGTGGAGGTCGAGTACGACAGTCCGTCGCGCCAGGCTTGGAGCGGTACAGTGCTCCTTCTGCTTTATCATACGTGTAGTCGGGTGACTGACGCGCTGACAGAATCAAAGATCAGACAATTCTCGCCGGAGCACGAACGCGCGCCTCCTGCGAATGCATCAAGCCCAGACAAGCCTGACCTGCGCTCGCCATTGGAGCGATTTCGCACAAAGCCCAAGAAACCGCTCTCGGTGACCGACCTGGTGTCTCCAGCATGGTGCGAGCTGCAGTACTGGTACGTTCTGACCAAGTTCGGACGGAAGCCGCGAACGCAGGCCATGAAGCAAGGCTCCAAGATCCACAAGGTGCTCGAAGAGCAAGTGCATGAGATCGTCCCCATCCGAGTGCAGTCGCGGGAAGACGGCTTTGGCCTGAAGCTGTGGAACACCATACAAGGGTTGAGGACTTTGCGAGAGACCGGCCTGACCCGCGAGCTTCAGGTCTGGGGAGTCCTCAACGGGCAGGTTGTAAATGGCGTCATTGACGAGATGTCGTACACATGTCCAGACCCAGCGTATGAGGAGGCATTGGAGAAGTCCAAACTCCAGGCTTCTGGTGGCACGCTGCCGCTTGGCCAGCTCAGCCTCCCGGAGGCCTTTGCGAATGCTGGACAGGATGCGCATGCCTGGCTGGGATCGGTAGGCCCTGAGCGCACCGTATACATTGCAGACGTCAAGACGCGAGGCGCCAAGTCTGTGCCTGCGGGAGCCAGTCTGCGGCCGACGTGGATGCAGTTGATGCTCTACCGGAAGATGCTGGAGTCGTTGGCCTTGAACACGGTAGACGCAGAGACGATCTTTCAGCGATACGATCTCTCATCTCTAGAATCCTTCGCCGAGCCTTTCATGCTTCAAGTTAGTGGGCTCGATGGCGATGACATCATGAGCGGAGACGATGAGCATGTAGTCGCTTTGGCAGAAGACTCCGAGATCCGGAAGCACAACAACCTCTCCGCGCTGTGGAGCCTCATGATTTCCGAGTTCAGCCGCACTGTTGACACTTTCAGCGATGTCCTGCGCGCCGAGTTTCGATATTCCAAGACGGGTGAGGTGATTGGGAGTGAAGTCTTCACATATGACTCGAAAGCTATTGAAGCATATATCTCGAAAGAGCTGAACTGGTGGAAAGGGGAGCGAGAAGCTGAAGGCGTGGATATCGAGGAAGCATTCAAATGCCGCATATGCGAATTTGCGGGAGAGTGCACATGGCGGAAGAACAAGATCGACGAGGCAACGGAGAAGCACCGACTCAGGACTGCTTCACGAGCTAAGGCAGCCGTATGACACTGATGTGTGCTATCATAGATATATGGAGCCAATGACATTTATGTAGATACCCGGCGATATCTAGTACGATTATGTATGCATTGTTTTTGAACGGTATCAAATACTTGTCAGAATACAACACATCTTGTCTGATTTGTATCCGCGGACCATGGGTGGCGTCAGTGACTTGGAGCAGCTGTCTCCACATGAATATCGTTCTTATATATGTGGTCGTGTACCTTCTACACTGGCCTTTTCCCTAGTATCCTAATACAACCTGCATATCTACAGCAAGTGGCCCAGCTGGCCCGCACCCCTATTGCCCGCTAGGAACTTGATACGGTCCATAGCCGGGCCTGGGAAACTTGGGCGTCCCATCGTCGTTCCATGTAAACCTCTGCGTACGAATCGTCCTCGCGGCCCATCCATTACTCGGATCCCGCATCCCATGATACACAATCCAGTCCTCTGATCCATCTGGGCTCTGCACAAAGCTCGCGTGGCCCACGCCATATGCCTGCTCACCCGGGTTCTGGTAGAAGACACAGCCTTGGTTGTTCTTGCGCCAGTCGGACGGGTTCATCGGGTCGTCGCCCACCAGCTCCAGCTGTCCAAGACAGTAGTTGCGATTATCGGAGCGAGCAGCGCTGTAGATGACAAAGTTCTGGCCTGTCGTGGGGTTCGTAAGTTGCTGGGGCCCTTCGTTGGAGGAGAGGCGGTCGTTGAACGGGCGGCCGTACGGCGTCTTCTCCCACGGGTTCGAGGGCACGGAAATAATCTGGCGCTCGGAGAAGTTGGAAGATACGGTCCAGGGGTTCGCCAGCTTGGTGATGCAGAGGTTGGCCGGCCAGGCATCGGTCGCGCGGTACCAGCAGCTGTAGATGTGGTACAGCGAGTCGGCGTGCTGGAAGTAAGTCCCGTCAATGGCGAACTGGTCGTATGTGTCTAGTTGCGACTTGTAGGTGAATGTGGCTGTCCATGGATCGGCGCCGTCGCCTTCTAGCACGAACATGCGGTGGTGCACGGCGGGACAGTTGAAGTCGCAGTACATGTCGACTTCGGGGGGTGGGGAGTCGCTGCGGGGATCGGCGGTGAAGATGATGTACCACTTGTCGGATAGGTAGTGCATCTCTGGAGCCCATAGGTCGGTGGAGTAGTTGAATCCTGGGCTTGGTGTGAAGAGGGCTTTGGTCTCTGCGTCGTCCCATTGTCTGTTCGAGTAAGAAGACTGCGTAGAAGACATGGAAGGGGAATGTCGAGTACGGAGGCACCTACGTAAGAACTGTGCTTCGCAACAGTGTGATATTGTCATTGGTTGTGTAAGTCATGTAATAGTATCCATCGTGCCGGATGACCCATCTATGACTACGATTAGCTGCCAACAACACGCCATTGTAGAAGCTGGACTCACGGATCTGCTCCAGTTGCACTGAGAATTGGGTTAGTGAATGTTGTTGTTCCATTCGTATAGTTTTGGCTAGCAGCAAGAGATGCAAGAGAAACACAGCAAAGGAGAAAGTGAAGTATAGCCATGTTACAGCAAGCAGATGCAGGACATGGAAGGGTAAGCGGAGGCACAGAGGTCAGGGAAGAGGATATATTAGCACTACAAAAGCTACCGTTGTCTACTTTAAGGCTTACGGGAGGGGACGGTGTGTGCATGTGCATCCAGGAACAGGCCGGGATGCTGGTTAGCGGGTAGTTAGTGGCGGCTGGGGAGGTGAGAGGAGGTCTACGGTGACGTTTGCCGGAAGAGGACCCATGAGACGGCCATCAATTCCGTTGCCCAAAAACTCTGTCGTAGAGAATGTGATGGACAAGACATCATGTTGTCCTTGTCAAGATGCGAACTAGGTTTGAGATAATCAATCGCACTCCCTTTGCGTTGTTTTGTCGCGATGCAGATGGGGAAGTGGAGAGGCTGGTTCGCTCGTCAATGTTCCGCTCCCCGCACTTTCGCCTGTGGGCCTGTGGAGGACCGCGGCTGCATCAAGGCGGTCAAGGCACCGCTTACTTGGCATAGCTTTTTCCAACGGAGCGGAATTGTTACCAGCGTCGTGAAAAGCTTTGAAGCGCGATCAACGGGGGAAGCCCAAGCTAGTGTATGTAGCTCTGTGGCAGCTGTGCAGGCTTCTGCAAACTAGTCCTCTTCACTCTGCACTCCCTTCTTCGCACATCTCCGCCGTCAAGGCCGTCAACGCCATGAACAACCAGCAGTTCCGCAACCTCCTGCTGAGCAACGCGCAGAAGAAGGATGGAACCTCGAGCAGTTCCCCGGCCGCGCGCCCCTCGGCTACGCCTGCGCTGGGCTCGCGCAAGCAATCCAGCATTCCCATGACACCGCGACAAGTCGGCCGCGGCTCCGTCAACGCAGAGTTCGCGCGCCAGCTCGCCGAACGCAACGCGAAAGCGAACCCCAAGAAGCAGTTCAAGTCATCTGCGCCCAAGGGTGTCAAGCTCGCGGCTGGCTACACGGATCGCACGAAAAGCAGGGTGGATGAGGAGGAAGATGAGACGGCGCAGCGCATCAAGAAGCTGCAAGAGTCGATGAAGCTGGGCCAGATCGACCGCGACATGTTTGAGAAGCTTGTGCAGGAGATCACGGACGGTGACATTGCTTCGACGCATCTAGTCAAGGGGCTGGACAGGAAGCTGCTGGAAAAGGTGCGGCGAGGCGAGGTCGCCTTGGGTGAATCGGCGAAGGAAGGAGACGCAGGCTCGGATGTCGAAGACGAGTTCGACGAGCTGGCTGAGCAGGAGCTCGCCCCTGTTGTTCACGAGAAAGTGGAGAAGAAGGGCCAGATGGCGCCTCCACCTCCCGTTGCGGGAGTGAAGAGGACGAGAGATCAAATACTGGCAGAGCTCAAGGCGCAGAGACAAGCCGCAGCAGAGGCAGCGGCCGCCGAGCATCAGAAGAAGTTCCCCAGCCTTGGCCCTGGATTCAGGAAGATTGGCCCTGGTGGGGAGAGCACGAGGATCGAAGTCGACGCCCATGGGAGAGAGATCTTGATTATCACCGGCCCCGACGGAAAGGAGAAGCGCAAGATCAGAAAAGCGAAGCCTGAAGAACCGAAAGTGGAGCCGCGATTCGATCTGGAGAACCCGGACAAACCCCTCGCTATACACCAGGAGAGTCTGCCAGCCCCCAAACCCGCTGAACCCGAAGAGGAGGAGGATGACGATATATTCACGGGAGTGGGCTCCAGTTACAACCCTCTCGGCAATCTCGACGAGGAGGAAGATGATGAGTCGTCGGAAGAAGAGAAGGAGCAAGGCGAGGCTAGGGAAGACGAAGACGAAGATCCGGTTCGCGCAGAGGAAGCATCTGACGATAGTGCTGAAGCATTAACACCCGATGCTCGCCTCAACGAAAAGCATACCCAACCCACCGACGCTGCGAAAGCTCCCATCGCCAAGCCCCGCCGGAACTACTTCAACGACAGAACCTCATCCGCCGTCTCCAAAGACAGCGCCGACGCCACCGTCCTCGCCGCCCTGAAAAAGGTCCGCACACTGGACGCCAACTCCACGCTCCTCCAAGACTCGGCCGAAGCGCGTCTAGCAAAGCGGGCCGCCGAACTCGCATCACGAGATCGCGACATGGAGGACTTGGACATGGGTTTCGGTGCGAGCCGGTTCGATGATGCGGATGAGATGGAGCACGAGGGGGAGAAGGTCAAGTTCTCGGAGTGGAAGGGCCTGGGGGCTGATGAGGATGATGAAGATGAGCAGGGAGAGCGAGGCGGGAAGAAGAGGAAGAGGGGAGGCAAGAAGAAGAAGGGCGATAAGAATAGTGCGGCGGATGTATTGAAGGTCATGGAGAGGCAGAAGGGCGGTGGTTGAGTGTATTTCTACCGAAGTAAGTACGAACGACTCGCCGAAGGCCACTCAAGGCTCCCAGGGCGATTCTGCAATGAAACTACATGTGGAACGAATACCATGGATCAGCAGGTCCGAAGGGGTGGACGAAGAGTATCGTTACTCCGATGTGCAAGGTCACATACTCTGGCAGGCTAGGAATCTCATGCGATCGCCAATACTCGGACAAGAGTCTTTCCCGTTGAGAAAAAACCTATCTAGTACATAGGTAGAAACTACAAAGCAGCTTTCCGCTGCCAAGATGCTACTCCATCGACCGCTCGGCCACCCTGTCCCTTCTACTCCATCTCCGCCGTGACGTTCGAAAACTCGCCCTTCTCCAGCTTCGTCTTCCAGAAGATGGGATTCGTGTCGTTGAATCCGTGCTTTACCCAGCCGTCCTCTTTAACGTGATATAGATTGATAAAACCTCCAGAGTACGCGTCTCGGTGCGTAGCAGCCAAGATACTCCGTCGACCAAGCTCGAGCGCGTCTTCGTCCGAAAGGTCGTACTTGTAGTTCGCGTCCAGCACGCCGTAGGCGAAGGTCTGACCGGAGCCCACGCAGAACAGGTTGCCTGCAAGACGGGTGCCGTCGCTGTCGATGTAGTAGAGGGCGGGGCCTTCCTGCGGGGTGACGCCAGCGCACATGGTGCCCATGCTCAGGCCCATGCCCTTGTACGAGTAGACGAGGTTGGCGAGGATCTTGGAGGCGGCGGCGACGGAAATGCGGCGCTTGTGGCGGAGCTCGTGGAGGCGGCATTGCATGCCCAGGTAGGCGAGCCAGTACTGGCAGTCCTGTGGCCGAGTCAGTCTTTCGCTCTCCAACCACTGTCAAGTTAGATGGGCACTCATACAGCAGCTCCACCGGCCATGGTCCCGAGCAGGCAGTTGTTGATCTCAATGACCTTCTTGACTGTCTGACTTGCTATCCAGTTTCCTGCTGTCGCTCGCGAGTCTGTGGCTACGATGATGCCGCCCTTGAACCGGAATGCCAGCGTTGTCGTGCCGTGGGCGATCTTGATGGGGCAGTTGGGGTTTGAGTAGTCGTCGGTCATGGCGCGCAGCCACGAAGATGACTGTGGAGGTACTTGTCAGTATGTAGAGCTCGATATTGCAGGCAGAATGCATCATGAGACGTACCTGGGCAACGGGAGGCAGCGCAAACTTCAGCGACAGCTCTGGCGCCGCCTGGGCGAGCTCCTGCTGCTCTTCCGCCGAGGGGCCCTCGTTTGCGTGCGGCGGCCGCGAGTACTGAGCGACTAATGAGTCCATGGCTGGCGATGTGCTCTGCTTGACTGGCAGTAGATGTGAAAGGAGAGTATAGGACGGAGGACGCGGGCTGCGGGTTGTTCTGCGGTGGTCGGGCTGGTGGTGATGCAAGTGAGTGAGCTCCAGGCACAAGCTGTCAACGCAACGCGCTAGAGGCGGAGCCTTGGCATCCATACATGTTCCAGTCCGCTCTCCGCCCCGCTCACGCCCGACTTCCAGCAAATGCATCACCTGCGCGGCTCACATGTCGAAGCCACCATCACTCGCCCTGCCGAATGACACGGGCACATAGCTAGCATTGCTATCTGACACCATCATCTCCGTCACATCCAGCTCCCCGGACTCCCAAATGGGGGAAACCGCAACCCACTCCTCCCTCTGCGGCCTCGATCGCGAGCTCCGCTGTCCGCAACACTACTGACGCAGTCCCAACTCCACGGCACCTCTCTGGCCAGCACCTCGTACCCAGCCACTCTCCTCAGGCCCCTTCTCTCCGGCCTGGTCTCTCTCAGTGCGATCCGAGTCGTCTCCCGGACCTCGTGTTGCGCTGGCTCTACCACGGTCGTCCTGTATCCGGCCAAGGCACCCTCGTCTACCGTCTGGATCTTGTAGATAGGGTCCCTGCTTCTTTCGCGACTGCGACTAGACCGGCGACTCGGAGGTGGCGGTCTCGGCGTTTGCGCCCTCTTCCTGCCATGGCCGTGGAGTCTTGTGGGATGCATGTGCAGGGGATGTAGATGATGGTGCTGTCTGTGATGCCGCTCAAGAGTAGGTGTGACGATTCGGACTCTGCTGTAGTCATGGCTCGGGTACAGTGTTGTAGGTATCGGAGCTTCTGTTTCCACTTCGAAGGAAGTTCTGTCTGTCCGCACTAGAAACTCTGTGTCTGGATGGGCGTGGTGATGTAAGTGCGGGTGATGTAGATGCGGATGATGGTGGTGGCGTTTGCCCTCTTTGGAGCTGAAAGTAACCCAACACATGGTAGTTTACTGGCTCTGCTAATAGGAGCTGGGTCGAGGCTTCGAAATCGTGAAGCTCACTACTGTGTATGTACAGCGCGAGCAGAAGAAGGCAGCACTGAAGAAGTAATTAATATTCGAACGATGAGTATCTTTCGTGGACCTCCAAGTGTATGCGAAATCCATGATTCTTCTGTACTTATACACGACTACGAAATGTCATGCTGAACCTATCACGCAGAAGCCCTACATCCCACGCGCCCTCGCACTCTATGGCAGGGTGAACACCCCAAGTCAGACATGCGAACAGCTGTTCTCGCTGTAAGCTCAAGTGATGTATGTCAAAGCCGCATGGCTGTGGTACCAGTCTCGGGTGACCCCTGGTCTTAGCCTTCAACACATGACCTACCACTCAGCCTCTGCTACAGCCACCCTGACCCGAGCGACTTTTCAGGCTGCTAGAATCTACAGCAAGTAGTCTATAAATGGATATATTGTGATCTTTTATAGCCATATTGAGAAATGTTGCACTATTGATTGTGTCTCGCTGAACCGGAGAATGGTTTGATGCCGTGATGGTACACACATACGTGCCATCGTGAGCCACAAGCGCATAGACGTATAGGACATACTTGGAAGCTTCACAAACTGGCCTTGACGCAAGTGACAATGTGGGGGGGGGGGGCTAGATACTTGGGCTGTTCGATTTGACTGGCGTTGCAACGCATGTCCTCCACGACCAGATTGATCTACAAGCAGACACGACATCACAAAGGTCGTCCAGTGATACTTGAAGCTGTTTAGTAATATCTTGACAGTTACATTCAGCTAGTTCCAGCGACGGGTCGCAGAGCGCAATACCATCGATGCTTCAATAAGATAACTATGTCCCTAATATAACATGCGCAGTCAATGCTGGCGGTCCTCCTACCGTCAACGCCAGTGCCTCCCATCATTGTCCATGCTTCGTAGCAAAGTATACCTGTGCGGGTATATAAGAGGTTCCGCAACGCCATTTCCCAGTGATGCGAACCCAGTATTGGACAATGCAAACCCAAAGTCCCCAATATAGCAAAATGCCTAAACACCTGAAACAAGGAATGGAAAGACTGGAAACGAAAATCAACCCACAGAGAAGTTACTACCGAAAATGTGTGTTTCTACTTCCTACTTGCTCCGTCTCCGTAACCCGTGCTCCTCCATTTGGAGCTGTAGTGCCAATGCGAGACTAGCCGTGTCTTCCTCGTTCATTTCCACCGAAGATGATGCGCGGGGCTGCAGATCCGATTTGGCCTTTGTCTTGATCGAGCCCTTGCTGTCTCGACGTCCTTGACCGCTTGGCCCAGCCCTGGGAGTAACACTCATTTTTGGAAACCGAGTAAGATTGGGCGAGAGTCCTAAGGCCTGACCAGGGGAGACGCTTTGCGCAGCAGCCGACAGCGGCGAGTAAAGGATGAATCCTCCATGTGGCGTTGCTTGGTCCAGCTCAGGTGGAGGCGCGGGCGTTTGTGGCAAGTGGTCCATCAGCTGAGGGTCAATGGGAGTGCTATTAACATCGGGCATTGGGTCATCTTGGTGGGGCTCAATCGATGCGACAATGGTCTCCTGAGGAGCGTTGCCAAATTGCACATCCCCGTTGATCGACATGTTTCCAGAACCATACAATTGCGGGTCGATGGGTAGCTGAGGATCGGATTGGGTCCGACTGGTCGTTGGCTGAGCTGCGTACAATGTTGGAGCTTCGGATGGTTCGCTTGCTCGGGCTGAATGGGCAGTTTGCAGAGGGTAACGGTTCCATGGAGATATCTCGCCATTTACTAAGCCTGCAAAAGAATCCCTCTTGATCTTCTTGTTAAGCGCTTCCCCATCGTCCTCGCCACTCAGTGGTCGCTTCTTAGAGGCTGAGCCGCGGGGTACTGGTGTCTCAGATGCCTTCACGGGATCTATATTTCCATTCTCATCGTGTATACAACGACGCTATGATGGTCAGCCATCCACACGGACGTTGAAGGACGCGGAAACCTACTTTGCTTTTGCGGCAGTCTGCACACGCTTTCATGCGCCCCGAACGCCCCTGGGCGAGGGCATCAGTGTTGAGCTCTGTGGAAACAGGCCCTCCGTTGATGGTGCCTTCGACGTCGTAGTCGGTAAGAGGCGGTGGAAGGGGAGCAGATGCAATGTCGATATCGCCTCTCCGTCGAGCGGCCAACAACCCCAAGGAATTAGGCGGCGACGACACGGCAGGAAAAACACCGGCACCAGTTGACTGAGCGCTACCACCTGACTTTGATGTTTCTATGAGATCGTCCTTGTGCTTGCATCGTATCCTGCGCTTCCTACAAGCATCGCACGCAATACGTTTAGGTCCGAGTTGAGACGTCTTCGGCGTCGTGATGTGCTCTCGCGAAGGACGTAGGAAACCAGTGATTGGCAGCGCAGGCACTAATTGGCCTTCGGCGGATGGTTCGGATGCCCTCGCCCGCAAAGACGAATGTCGCTCCCCTCCTCTGACAAGCTTGAGGGCATCAGCCCATGTTTCGCGCTCCGTCCCTTTGGATGGTGTAGAGGCAAGTGTCTTGTCTCCGTTTGGGTCTTCTGTCTCTGGGAAGGGTGAGTCTAGCTGTGCCCAGGAAGGAATACATTCGTTTCCTCTTTTCCATGCCACCCACATAGCGAAACGTCGAGCCAAGATCGAAGGCTCGCCATGACTCTTTGGGATAGACCGCGCGACCGCGTTCCTTGATGTCTGGGTTACTCCTTCAATTTTACCTTGTGATATCATCACAGTTCTCCAGATGAAGTTCACCAGGTCAGGCAGACCTTCGGTTTCGCCCTTGGGGTAGTATCGCCTATTGTAGTTCTCCAGACCAAGCTTCGAATTGTGCCCGAAATCGTCCGTCTCGCAATATATGGGAACGCCTCGCTCGAATTGCCCGCCGCTCAGAAGAAGCTCCTCGACTGTTGGGGGGAGAGGGTCCTCTTCAAGGTATTTGATCACAGTAAGCCACATGATCTTCTGGAAGAAAGGATAGCGGAACTTCGGCGCGACCTTTGTGTTCTTCTCAATCTCTACCACCTTGATTTGAGTGCCATAATGGATGCGAGTGAGGTAATTTCCCCCTATCACAAGGCTGTCCTCCGGAGTCCAGACGGCATGGATCCAACCAGACGGGATCAGCATGGTGTCTCCAGGCGATAGATCGACGCGATAACATTCTTTGACCTGCTTTCCGAGAAACTCGTGGCCCTGTGTCGGGGAAAGACACCAGTCCTCGTATTTCTTTAGGTTTTGTTTTGTTGGCGGTATGAAGAAAAAGGTCTTTTTGCCCTTGACAATATGATAGTAGACGGACGACCCTCCGAAATCGATGTGGAAGTCGGTGTAACAGTCTGCAACAGACATGAGGCAATAGAACTGGACGGGTGGAGCGCGTGATTTCTCGTCTTCTGGCCACACTGAATCCTGGAGGTCCATATCCCGCACCACCTTCGGTCGGCGTATCAGGCGCCCCAGTCTACTGCGTGAGACTTCCAGGCTGATCACATTCCGGACGGGTTTCTCACCCGCTTGTTCGTAATAGTCAGCCCACTTGGCCATGGTCCAGCGTTTGTCCTCACCCTCCTGCGCTTTTACGTCTATGACCGGCACGGTTTCAGAAAGCCCATACAGCTCTGCCACTCGGCGGACAGTAAGACCTTCTGGAATGATCATATCAATCTTGTCTTGACCGTCGTCTGGCATCATCTCGTAGCCAAATTGGTCTTCAGGGGTGTCGCTGGACTCTAGGGGGCCTGCAGATTGCGAGGAACTGCTCGACAGACTCGTAGTTGGAGCCGTAGGGCGAGGATTGAGCGCTGCTGGAATTACCAGGGGCTCCTTGAAACCATTCATCTTATCGATGAAATCTGCCGTCGCACATTCTGGCGGCAGGCGAGCAAAGGTTTCAGGAGTGAGCTCTATGTCGCCATTCTTGAAAGCCTGGATATAGTGATGTTCTGGATTGTCATCCGATGTTTTCAATATTCCCTCATTGAGGCCAGCGTAGTCTACAGCTGTATGCGCCCGTGTGGACTTCCGCACTCCTGGGAAAGGGTTAGTATATGAGTCTTTTGCATAAGCTACCAACTTACTCGTGGTATCGCCAAATTTGGGCTTGCAGGCTTCACAGTAGAACTTGTCTACTTCGCGGACCTCGCGCTCGCTCTTGAAGCCAGCACAGGAATAGTGAAACCACTCTTTGCAGCCATCGCAGCTAATCCACTGCTCGCCATCCCCAATCGACGTCACCGAATCGGAAGAATGGCAGCCCGCACATATAGTGGCCTGTTCTAACTCCTTTGCCGCAGCTTTACTGCGCCGGCGTTGAGTGAATGTGGGGAGAGGTATGGTCATGGCAGGTTCAAGAGGAACAGACTGAGCTCGAAGTAAGGAGGGGTATGGCTGGAAGTCCGGTATCTGCGGTGAGTGAATGTTTGTGTAGGAATGTCGTCGCGCGCGTGTGGTGAAAGCATGATTCGTTTGTTCAACGCTCGAACTATGTTGTGACTCCTCAGCCTGGAAAACGTCTAATGACTCCGCAGGAAGGCTTTGGGGCGATTGTAACTGATCAGGAGCACCAGGCGCAATAGCAGACTGCGCGGTCTTGGATTTCGGGGTGGACTTTTTCTTTCTGGAAGCAGTGGCTCCTGCTCTTGATACCCTCGATTTGCCCTTCTGCGATCCTGGTTGCTTTTTCGTCTTCTTGTCTTCGCCGTTGGGCACTTCATTCTCCAGCGGTGATGGCACAGCGCCGAGCGAGTCTTCTGGAGGGGTGTGAGTTTGCACGGCCGTCGCAACGCCATTCTGAGGAGGGGACGATTTCAGCGGCGGATCCGAGACGTCTGGTTTGTTGTATTCGGTGATGTGTGGTGCATGATCGAGATGGGCATGTGTAGAGTATAGGGTCTCTGCGTACTCTGCACTCGTTTCAGGGATGGCGTGTTTCGTATGTGGGCTGGATATCTCCGGATGAACAACGTTCCACCCCTCGGCCGTTGGGATGTGCGGTTGCGGAGCAGGCTGGAGAGCTGTTACTGCGTGGTGAAAGTCCAGAAGTAATTGAGCATCTGAGAGCCGCTTTGCCTCATTGTCCTCATGTTGAGGTTGCGGAAGTGTGTTGTCTTGGTATAGGCGCATTCCCGTGTCCACCATCTGCTCGACATTGTACGACCACCCGGAGGCATGACTTGTGGTGGGCCTCGAATAGAATTGGCTATGCTGGGGAGAAGGGAATGCTTCAGAACGAGCACGCTTGGACGGGCGTTCGCCGTATGGGTGGAAGGCGGCCTCTCGGGGCGCGTGTCTCGAGCCGCGGTCGCTCGGGCGGGAGCGAGGATAGGCCGTCAGCGGAGAGGCGTGGGCATGCGACAGGTGGCGAGAAGAGTTGAGAGGTGCAGGCCCGGCTTGCAGCGACGACACTGCAGCGTCCGCGAGAGCGTCAATGGGGGATCCGAGGGCGGGCGAGTATGGGGGGTTCGCCAGCGAGACAGGCGCGGAGCGCAATGGCGGGCCGTACGCCACCGCAGGCGGGATGATGGGCGCGGGCACGCGTCTGGTCTGCTCCCTCTCGGGCGTGTGCTGTATGGCGCTGCCAGAGCCAAAGCCATTGCTAGCGTATGCGTCGGTCGTGTGGGCATCGGCGGCGGGGCGCGCTTCTGAGGGCGCAAGCGGTCGCAGGACCGGCGACAGCGGCTCGTACGGCGGCGGCGGAGGAGTGCCAGAGCGCAGCGGAGCTTGCCTGTACTGCGCCTTGAACGATGAGACCCTCATTGTAGGCTGGAGACGCGGGGCGTGCCCGGGGAGGGCGCGAGGGCGCGACGTCGCGGAGGTGCCGTCGGTCTCGTTGCTGGACTACTACGGGACGGCGCGGCGGGAGACGGGAATGCCAGCGAGCGAGAAAGGCATGTCCTGGCAGCGACAGCTACAGCGAAAGGATGCGCGAGGCGGGCGGCGGGCGAGCGAGCGGAGCGGCGGTGGTGGTGGTGGAGCGCGCGGGGAGGATCGAGCTATGTGAGGTTTGAATTTACGAACTATGGCTCCGGCGGTACTGCCCCAGCACGCCCAGTTACAGCAGCGGCCGCGGTCAATTCCAACGGCGCTGGACAGGCAGCGCGTCTCCAGCGGCGTGCGGTAGTGAGAGAGAGAGTGCACGCTGGACTGGATGCTGCACCTCGACAGGATGCAAGCAGCGGCAGCGCATTCGGGGGAGCAGCAGTGAGGCGCCAGCCCGCCCATTCGCTGGACACCCCCAGACGGCCTCGCAGTCAATGCCGCCCACTGTATTTGCTATGAATCCACCGGGTGGCTCGCTGCCACAGCTATAACTTTCGAACATTCATCAACCGCGTCGCAGTATACACTACGCGCAATTACTCCTCCTCCACGCTTGCTGCCTGAATGTTGCGGGCGTGCAAGGTTACGGTTGCCCTCGACAAGTCGGCCTTGGCTAGTCACGTGCGATCACGCCTAGCCTGAGGTCCCGGTCCATCTCCGCTCTCCGCACGTCTTCCATCTCCAACCACAACCCACCACCGCCCCCGCGCCCTCCGTTGCTCTATCCAGCCGCAGTCGTTGCCCGCCGTCCACACGCACCAAAGTATGAGTCGCGGCGGAAAGCTTGCCCCCGAAGTGAACCGGTGAGTTCCCTGCCCTCTTTGTCACACGCAGCGCTCGCCCAACGCCGCCCGCTCACACGACCTCCGCTAACACGCGCTTCCGCACAGAGCTCTGTTCGTCAAGAACCTGAGGTCAGTCTACCACTCATCTTTGTGCGCCGACTTGTACTGACCCTGTGCGCAGCTTCAACGTCTCTGCCGAGGAGCTCTTCGATCTCTTTACCAAGTTCGGCCCGGTCCGGTACGTCCGAACCCTCGAATGCGCCCGGCGTGCGCGTGCATGCCATGCGCTGTACTGACTTGAATAGCCAAATCCGCCAGGGTATCGCCAGCAACACCAAGGGGACCGCCTTCGTCGTCTATGAGGATGTGATGGACGCAAAGCAAGCCTGCGACAAGCTCAACGGCTTCAACTTCCAGAACCGCTATCTCGTCGGTAGGATGGCATTCACGTCGCCTTGTATGAGCACATGCTGACTTTGTACAGTATTATACCACCAGCCCGACAAGATGGTCAAAGCACAAAACGACCTCGCCGAGCGCCAGCAGAACTTAGAAAACCTCAAGCGCCAGCACGGTATCGATTAGCATGAGGCGAGGCCCACAGCGCAGGACAAGGAACAAGACAGGAACGACTGCAAATCTCCTGTGGGCCTCAATCGTGTACAGTCACCTAGCCCTTCGAGCGGCGGAACCCGCACAACGACGAGCTCCATCACGTTAGAGAAGCGCAAAGCGGCCGCGAACCGAAAGGAATGTCGCAATTGCGATTGGCGCAGCTTCAAACACACCACGAGAGTACTGTGGAACCGGTTGAATGGTTTGGCGTTAAAGAAGTCATGACTTGACGAGAGTACGGTTGCTGGAATTTTATGTATTCGGTCTGGTTTGCGGCGTGCGGGAATGGATGGCTCCGATCGGATGAGAGCCACCTTTCACTGTCACCGGTTATCTTCTACTTAAACACTTTCCGGCGATGCCGGAGTCGAAGCATCAATGACCGTATTGATGAATCTTAGAGCATAGTCTCCCCCCCACACCTTGTACAATCTGCTTCTCTCCAGTGTTCTTGTGACTAGTGATTTCCTAGCTCGCAGTTTAAGTTGTTTCCCTGCCAAACGCTGCGTCGCTCGCTGATGTAATTCATGGCTGACGGTCAATCTCCAGGTCGAAAATCGGTCCGCCAGAAGGTCTCCAGTTGGTCACGGCGATAACAACCTTGGAATCAAACAGTGCCATATGTGGCGATTGCTCCTTCTTCACATGTTCTCTTGCTCCTTCCCGACGTCATGATATGGAAGTGACAAAGTTTGGCCATCGTCTTCGATAATGACACAAATTCTTTTGTGAAATTTTCTCATTCAAGGACTACTTCACACGTACACGAGTCCTACGATACATCTGAAGCTGTGCGTTTGCTTTGTACCACAACAGCCCGTAGACACCATCAAAATACATGTAAGGCTTTATTTTGCCTCGTATCGCGTCATCTCACATCTTTCCCTGACAACAGATACCTTCCCGCGCTCTCTTCTCCGTCATCCCCCTTCGGCCATGGCACGGTCCACCCTGACTCACCACAAGACCTGTCCGCACATTAAAACATGGGAAACCTGCTTTGCCTTCGTAAGGCGCGTCACCTAAGACGATTCCTGTGTGCACTGCAGCCTAGGGCGAAATACTGGACAGTCGAGACAGAACTTTTGGCACTCCGACAAGCCGGCGACTTTGGCGAGCCTGGAGAAGAAGGCGGCCGTCTCGCCGATCAACGCTGTGTGCTGGCAATTGGAACGTTCGGACGATGAGGGGGATAGTATTGTGGCGGAGGGTAGCCAGGGAGGGAGGAAGGAGCGGGCTTGAATTGGGATCCCTTCACGTACCTTCGCTCGACGATCTTGTACACTGTACAAACAGTGAGAGAAGTCTGACAGAGTCAAGTGAAGCCCCTTAGCTGCTGGCCCTGGAGCTTTGATCGAGTGTCAGGACAAGCTGGTTTCTTTGATCTGGCGTTGACTGCGTGTTCAGAGGATATTCCGTACTCATCATACTGGAAGACAGTCGATGTTTCTCATTGCCGTGCGCTTCGCGTTGCGTGAATGATGTTGGATGTTGAAGACAGACCGGGCCTCGAACGATGAGAGATACGGCCTTGCCTAACATGTACTAGCGCAGCAGTAAAGGTCAACCTTGGAAGGCTGCCCAGGTGGTGCTCTCTCTTCCGCACTTGAAAATACGTCTACATACGCACTCGAATCAACGGTATCTCTCCTACCATAGTATCTTCTGACCGTAAAATGAGCCGCCGTCTTATCTAAAACTGACGTAGCTGTTCGCAGTCGTGGAATGTACGACGCGTGTTCAACTGGAGGGCTGTCCTGGGCCCTCTTCAGTCGCCTAAACAGCATATCACCAGTGCCGATTTCGAACGACTAACGCGTCAACTCCAGACTTTACCAAGAGTACTCCGGAGTGTATTTGATTGCCTAGTCGGCGAAGCTTAGAGGGTGTTCAAGGGTAACACAAGCGCTTGATGCTGATGCGTCGGCCAAACGGATGCTCGATGCCACCTCAACTACCATGCGATTCAGATTCGATCAGATTCGAGATCACGCAGACTTCAAGGGCTTCGTTCCGGTGTCAGCAGCGACTCTCCATCGATAAAAGATATCTTTTATATCTAACCGAACGGTCCCTGGCGCTTCTAGATCTCTTTTCCAGATCGTATTTGGCAGGAGCGTTAATATCCCCTGCATCTGACTTCAGTCTTTTGAGATGCAGGCGATGCGCGGAGCCAGGGTTCCGGCGCCACCTATTTCGAAACATGTCCCTTTTGGGACTTTGGGTGAACACCCATCTCTCTCCGCGTACATGTAATTTGTCGGCGGAATATGTTTATCCTCTAGCACGGCCGCTGCCTGGTTCCCGTCTTTGCTCATGCGGGATCCCGCAATCTAGCTGTTGCTTGCCTGCAGGGGGAGCACCCTTATGGATGGGTAATGCTACATGCAATGAGGGGTAGGGTATGAGGCCCAGAAGTACGCCTCGTTTATATTCAGTAGTGTGCCCAAGTTTGGCCAGCGTGTACCACTCCTCATCGAGTCCCTTTCTCAGTCGATTCCGCTTTCGTCTCATTAAAACTCTGAGTAGTTTTGATATCTAGGTCGATCTCCCCTTGTATTGCTTCGCGTCACTCCCTTGCAAGACCGGCCACTCATTGCTTAGCCTCGTCTGCTCGTTCAACTACACGTCATTCGTTCTTATCATGAAGACCCTCTTCCTAAGCCTCATCGTCTCCCTGGTTTCTCCCGCAAGCGGCTTCTTTGTGTTACAATGCTACAGTCGGCTTGTTGATGAAAGGGTTGATCCTATATTGAGGTAATACAGCTTCCTGAAGTTGATGATACTTGAAAAGTTAGCTGACAGTCATATCAAGTCCTGGAGTTGCCAGCGGCCATGTCCACGTCATTTCCGGGGGTAATGGCTTCAATGCCACTATGGACTATAAGAAGGCCCGCACATCCACTTGCTCCACATGCAATTTTAAGCAGGATCTGAGCAACTACTGGACGCCGAAGCTGTATTTTGAGGCACAGAACGGAAGCTTCTTGAGCGTTCCCATTATCGTTGACACCAATGGCGGTAATCTGGGGGGCATGACCGTCTATTACCTGTAAGTTCTGCTTCAAAATAGGTAGATCGTGCGGTTTGATGCCCGTCTCCTTCGGGCTACTATTTCAAACTCGGCAGAGGGATCACTTGCTGATATCTAGTAGGACTCGCGGTGGCCCCGATAACGACAAGCTTCGGGCTTTTCCTCCTGACTTTCGCATGATAGCTGGCGACTCTACCAAACGTAAAGCCACCAATGACTTCGCCGGACAAGCCGTCACACACAAATGCATCGGAGTAGACGGGCCTGACTCCATGGGTCTCCCTACCACGCAATGCGATACGATTCGCGCGCAAATTACATTTCCCGCCTGCTGGGACGGCAAGAATCTCGACTCCGCAGATCACAAGTCGCACGTTTCTTACCCGAAGGACGGGACTTATGATGGTGGACGTTGTCCCTCGACGCATCCAGTGCATCTCGCCACGCTCTTTTACGAGGCATCTTATGACACTAGGAGCTTCAAGAATATATGGTACGGCGACAAACAACCTTTTGTTTTCGCGAATGGGGATGCCACTGGCTACGGGTACCATGGTGATTTTGTATGCCACCCGCTCTTCTTCCCCCCTCCCTCCTAACATAGTAGCAGATCAACGGTTGGGACGAAGCTATTCTACAAAAGGGCCTCGACAAATGCAATGCCAGCGTAGTAGACTGCGACAAAAGCGTCTTCGGCGATTTCCGCTCGCAAAGCGATGCGCAGGCCTGCAAATTACCATCGATGATCAACGAGAAGGTGTCTGGGGTCTTGCCAGCGCTTCCGGGATGTAATCCTGTGACTTATGGTCCTGCGGCGGCCATTCTGCCAAGTACTTGCGGTGCTCCGAAGCTTAATGCAGGACGGAGAGGTCTGGAAGTGTTGACGTAGGACGATCTTAAGATACGCATGACCTCGAGATACTCGTGAGGTTCTCATATGTTCTGCCCTAACCTGGATCTTTTCTCATGTATCCATGCCTTTCATGGCCGTTTCTGTGCATACTTGCTTGGAGGGATGAGCTGTTGGCTTGAGAGATGTGTCTTTCTCATCACATCGCCACCCAAAGAACGGATACCCAACGCACAACTTCATTTGAAGCTCCCACGAACCGATATCCACTTTCGATCTGCTTTGTGACGCAGAATGACTCGATCAGCCATTACGATCTATTACGACGTTCATCTGTTCGATATGGTCACTGTTGGGCCACGTGTGATGCATCGAGCACCTGCAAGTTGCGGTCACTCGAAGTAAAATGCAAACAAATTCTGCTGAGCTGCTCCAGATCTACTTCTCTAGACGGTGACGCAAGATGATATCCATCGTCCCCTATGAGAAGCGTTTCATCCAGCCTCATGCCATCCAAAATCCGGTACACCAGCGGCACAACGGCAAGAGCTACCACACACGCGTCACTCCTCACTTCTCACCTTCGAATCAAATGAATCTCAACGACGAGATTTCCATTCACACGCCCGATCCGTTTGCAGCCCAAGTTCACGAGCCACACTTGTGGAATGCTTGGCAACGGATCAACAGATCGCACAAACCACTCACAGCGCCACCGGACCAATGACGTGCAAGCGGTGATGCTATGAGTCTTTTCTGCGGCAGGCGGTGCGGGCTTTCTGCGGTGTGTGACCGACCGAGCCTTGGAAGGAGCGGCGTGGCGAAGTCACGTTCTTTCGCACAAGGAGCGCACCTGCGGGCAGAGCTGTATATAAGGGCGCTTTCTTTCACATAACCTCGATTTCATCATCATAAAGACACACTCTCCTCGAGCCCATACAACCAAACCAACTCGACCAACCTCTCTCCATTAACACCAATCCACACCAACCAACCAAACAACCGACTGCTCAATCAATCAATCACAATGGGCAACTGCGGCTGTGCATCCTCGGGCACTTGCAACTGCGGACCCAACTGCTCGTGCGACAACTGTCCTGTAAGTAGCGCAACCCAAAACCATCACAAGCCGCGCTAGGGATGTTGGCTAAGTTTGTTTGTAGCACAAATAGACGGACGCCCCTCTTGCGAAACGACGAGTGAGTCAAGGGACGTGGATAATGGTCAGTCTTGTGTCGAGACTTCGTCATCTCGAGCACTTTAGCTGAATGAGGCAGATCGGGTTTTCGAAGCTGGATTGCAATATTCGGATGGCTCGGACTCCACTCCTGGGCAACTGGAATTGCTGCTATGGGTAATGGTGCATATCTGCTGTGGGCAATCGGATATCTCTGCCGTGGGTAATTGGGCATTGGTAGAGGAGTTTACTGGTACAATGAAATCATGACATCAGAGGAGACACTTTTGTTACTATTGAAATTGTGATTCAGCATGCTTACGCGGTCTTCCGACGACGTTCCACACCGCTTGATTCCACGGGTGATATCGCAGAGGTACCAAAGGCCTTGGAAACCCTTCGGCTAGTGTATGCATTAGGTGTAGAATATCCGTGACTATTACATGTCAATTTGTTTGAGCTGATGTTGAAGCAATGTAGTCAACCCTGCGACTTTTTCAAGCACCCTCATTGCTGCCCCTTCCTATCCTCTGCAGCAGAATCATCCGCAACACACGGTGACTTCCTCCTGCAAGCGATCCTGACCGCCCAGTTTCACCACAAAGGTCTCCCAACCGAAAATGAAGTAGCCGAGGTACGAGCCAATGAAGATGCAGATGATGATGTATCCGTTGTAGTACATGGCCAGCAACATGACGAAATAGGCCACAGCAAATTGCAGCATGTGAAGAAGGGCACGGATGGAGTGCTGGAGGACATTTGGACGGAACTTTTGGGTAGCGCCACCCAAGCAGGCTGGTGACGTGGACGCAGCAGCGGTCTTGTTGTTGTCATCCGTGCGAGACGAGACTGAGGCACCTCCGGCGGGTGACGAGGCCTCGAGGGAGCGAGTGTGTTGGGCTAGGATGAAGCGGTCGTACTCCTTTGCAGCGCGACGAAGGGCCTCGAGAGCCATAACGAGCAGGATGACGCCAATGCAGGAGCCGGCAAACATGCCGTTGCTGGTGATGTGCCATGAGCTTGCGAGGAAGCCTGTGATAGACGTGCGTCAGTGATCAACGGCCGGTGAAGCAACATTACCCGTGGTCCCTCTAGACTGGCAAGACACCGTCCAGGCGAGTCTCTTGAAGCGGTTGTGGAATTGGGTTGCTGAACTTACACGAGTCGATAGTGTACCAATTCCACAGCATCTGCAGTGGACACGTTAGCCCACGATAGTGAAGCTAGCCGCACGACTTACACTGATCTTGCACTTGCCACCCATACCCATGCCGCCCATTGAGTCCATGGAGCCGCCAGTGCTAGAAGCCATGGCAGCCGTGCCGGTGGCCGTGCCCATGTTCATGCCAGCCGTAGTCGTGGCCATGTTGCTCATTCCGCTCATGCTCATAGCCATGCTTGCTTCCTCGTGATTGTGTGTTCTTGAGTGAGTGCGTGTAGATGAGTGAGAGTACGAGTGAGGAGACTGAAGCTGTGGATAGAAAAATGAGAGATACCAGCAGCGACAAAGCGCAGAGCGTGAGTGTTGTCTCGGGAAGGTGGGTGAGCAAGTTTTCGGGCCGGGATAGTACGCAAAGTCGGAAAGGGCAGGAACTGATATGTGTAGACTTGAAATCCTTTGAGCGAGGTGAGAGATATTTGCAGGCAGGGAGATAGGTTACTGAGGGAAGTAGGAACGAGTGACCCCATGAGGTGGAGTCGCCGCTCAACATATACCCACCGCTCTAGGTTTCCTGCCTGTCATCACTGCCAACTGTCCATCACCAACACGCAATGGCGCTCGAGGCCACCTTACACGAAACGAGCCCAGCCGCGAATTGGCCACCACGATGCTCGCTGCAACTGCGGCATGCTGTGGATGGGCTGTAAGCGGTGCATTGGAGTCGGATAACCAGTAGTCAAGGGTCCAGCGGCTTCGGCCCGTAACCAGTTTTGTTTTAGCTGGCCGTGGCGCGCGTTTTTGAGCATGTTTCTCTCCATCCTCATCCCACCGTCCTGTCTGCAAGCGCGGTGCGCCGCCGCCTTCAAGCGTAGTGGGGAAGGGTGTGGGTGATACAAGCAAACATCAATGCGTCTGTTGAATAACAACATTGTCGACCTGCACGGACAAGGCGTGGGTCGTATATTGGGGGATGCAGTCGCTTAGAGCTTGAATGCGGGAGCAATATGGGGCCCGCTGCGAACGATTCGCCTGCGCTGCGAACGACCAGGGTCGTGTTACTCTTGTCCTGTACATGCTGCCAGGCGCCATGTAGGTCATCTTAACACATTCGCGCTATACATGTACCAATTCCAGGCAATCGTCCGGTGATACTTTGCCGTCCTTCTAGCCTTTTTGCTTCCCACTCGTCGTACTTCTTGCACTCCAGGCGTAGTGGTGACACTGCCTAGTACCGAACGGGCCACGCGTCCTTCCCTGTGCTGTAGTGAAGTGCCTTCGACGTGCTCGATGTTGTCCATAAAAGATCACATCGAGACGTTCGCTGCGGGTGTAAGGGGACGTCCAGGGGTCACTTTACTCGAGTAGGGGACTACTTCATATTGCACTGACGTCTAATAGGACTGGGTTGAAGCTCACTGCATGTCAGATTCAGATAACAGCCGTCTTCGGCCCGTCCAATCCGTTTGCCACGGTTCGAGTAGTGTGTATGGATGATGTAGTGATGAATTGATGAACATTCCTTGCTCTTGCCTCCATTTTGTATATTGAATCCTGGGGAATATGTGCAAGAATGAGACAAGGTTAGAAGAGCCTCGTTCGAGTGGCCCAAGCACTCTTTCCAGTACTGGCTCTTCTTCTCCGGAAGCTGGATAGGGTTGCTCTAAATGCACACTTCTAGAACCTTCCTTACCGCGTTACTGTATCATTTCTTGCAAACGGATCCCAACTAGGGTCTCTATGCCGCTCGTATTCCATGATTGTCGATATAAACGTGGCATTGTCTGCCCCGTAGAAAGTTTCCACAAAGTGGAACATTAGGTCCAGTCCAGATGTGACACCGGATGAGCTCCACACAGGCGGGTAGCGCGATTCATCTTCTACCCAGCGCGCATGCCCGATCCATGTCGTGTTCGGCCCGTACCCGATGATACTTGGCCAAGAGGTCTTGTTTGTGGTCGCCTATAAAGCCCTCTGTTAGCAAGCCAGAATATGAAGTGTCCTAATCAAATACCTTTCGCCCATTCATAATACCAGCTCTAGCTGCCAGTCCTGATCCCGTACAGATTGTAATCACCAGCTTTACTTTTGGTGCCGTCTCTGCGATATACTTGAGAGTCCTGTTCATGTCTGGTGAACGCATTCCCGGGCCTCCCGGAATGATGAGGACGTCAGGAACTGGCGCAGTCTCGAATGTGTGCGTTGGTGGCAGTGTAGGCCATACACTAGAGTTCATAGGGTTCATCGCGGACGAGAGGCGCTCAGTAGTGACAACGTTCATGGTCTCGGAGATCAAAGAGACGTTGATCTGGCGGTAAGAAGCTGCGAATTGAATGACTTCTAAAGGCCCATAGATGTCGATCATATCGAAACCACGGAAGAGAACGATGCCATAGTTCTGGAACAGTGTTCCATAGGCTTCGTCAGACGCACCCCACGCCCTTGAACACAGGTTCAGTATCGAGAGCAGCGTCTGGAGCAACTGGGAAGCTCCCATATTGGCCTATCGAATGTAAAGAGCAGCAAAAGAACGCAGAAGATCGACAAGAGAAGAATACAGAAAAACAAACGAGGCGTACTCGCAAACACTACGTAGTCCGGACGAGGATTTTATTTGCAGCGGTGTAGCTATGGCGTCCACACGCGATAGCGTTTCCTCAAATACGCCTGCACTCGTGCGAGAAGCATATTGGCCCATCCTACTCGAATGTTAGATGCAGTTTCGACCTTTGATTATCCGGGCTTCCATAGTGCTTCGGCATGCCGCTGGAAGAGGTGGGTGATCCATCATGTTGGAAAAGTTAGTATGAAATGCGGGGAACACTGTTCGTTCCGTGAGAGCTTGGTAAGGCAAACGAACAAGTACGGCACTTGAAGCGAGCACTGCGACTGTTTGAGCAAGATCTTGATGACGGCTGGGAGATGATCGAGGAAGGGAGTGGGGTCATGGGGTGGAATCGAAGGGAGATTCTAGGCTCTTGGCGTCCGGCCTTAAGTCTGCAAGTCCGGGACGCCGGCACCACAGACGTATGTACTATCTCAAATGCACTCACTCACACCTCGCTAGTCAATTGAGAGATGCATGAGGGCTCTGCTAGTCTACATGCGCTTGCTATGCTCTGACATCGAACTGATCCGTAGGGTGCCAGGAAGGGAACCCTGGAAGTCCGAAGCCATGCTGCAGTCACCAATCTTCATCTACGCTTCCTCCGCATCTACCCAGGTCATGCTCAAGATGTTGTACAAGGGAAAAAAAGGGGCTCAGCAAGATACGAGCCCTGTGCGGGGAGACGATAGGATCCAAGACCGTGTGTTCTGCCGTAGGATTCTGAAGAAGCAACTGACCGAAATATCAGACGCGTCTGAAGGTCTCTGCTGAGGATCTATGGACACATGCCACCCTGGACGAGTACCATCAACTGGTCCTTACGGATTGTTGCGGTGAACTCAGCCATCATAGCTGGAAGAGGAGCGGTCGCTATAACAATTGACCTTTCACCGAGTATGGAGCTTGCTTCTTCATTAGAGATCACGGACGCCTTCTCTTCGAGGACCATTGTCTGACGCTTGATGCCGAAGAATCCTCCAGCTGGGCTATCAACCCATGATCCCTCGAAGGCTGGACCCTCCACGGCTTTCTTTGCGACTTCGGCTCTTGCAAGGTACATCAACTCGTCGCCTTCTACCTTAATGATCGAGTTATGCCATGGTGTTGGGATCTGAAATTCGCAGGTCGAGATAGGCTCATGCCGGTCCTCCAACGACTCGATTGGGCGCACCATACTCTTGGGAAGAAGCCGCACAGCAAATTTGGGCCCAGCGTTGTCATGTGCATGAATGGACAAGCGCACATAGTTAGGCAACAACAACTCAACTAGGTTAGAGTATGCCTGATTCCTGGAGATCATTTCTTGTGCAACCATGGCTGCTGTCTTCTTCTTCTGTTTGTTGCTCAAACGGATCACCGAAGGGAGCATGGTCAAGTCCTCGAGCATGAAACGGGTCTGACCTCGGTATAGCTGAAGAGCATGGGGCTCTTGTTCCTCGATGCACTTTCGAATGAAACCACGATCGGCTTGGGACACCCCTAGAAGCAGCTTTCGGCACAGCTCAGAGGCATCGGTACGAGCAGTCTCTACTGGGTGGAGTACCTCTGCCGAGGTGAGCCACGACTTCTGGAAGGAATCGAAGGAATCGGAGTTCGACATGAAGATGTCCCTCAAGCCTTTGAACTGGAGTGCCGATACTGTTCCCTCCTCGGCTGGGTGTTTCTCCGTGTAAAACTCGATCAGACGCGCGTCATATGCATCGACCTTAGAATCATCAACACCGACTAGAAAGATCAGTCTTGCATCATTGAGATGTCATTTTTGTACTCACTGCAGTCAGAAAACACATGGCCATCGCTGATGATCCAGAGTGTCGCTCCAGGTGGATACAGCTTGCATATGTCCTTGACGAAGTCGTGAAGCACGTCGAGGGCGATATACTCTGCCAGATCTGGCATGGTTCCGCCGACTTTGTTCGGGTTCGGTGATTTGCATGGGAAAGCTGGCAAGCAGAGCAATATCGGTTGACTCTTCTGGACGTACCCGTATACGCGATTGATGAAGTTTGGACGTCCGCAAGCTTTCCACTGATCGTCTCGCGAGGCGTTCTTCAGCTTCTTCTCGAACAGTCCCGCCACCTGCTCCGATACCTTCCGATGTTCTGGATGTGACGAAAGTGAGAGCGGTGCAAATGGCTCGAATTGGGTCTCTAATAGAATGAAGTGCTCCGCCCACGTGTCAAATCTATCACCAGCAAGAGACTTGGGTCGCGATGTAAGGACACCTAGGGTACGAGACACAATCAGTACAGCCCCATAAGAGAAGGCAAGCACATCTCACAGAAAAGAGAGCATTGGTCCGCCTGGATGAGCCTTTCACGCATCGCTACTCGGCACGTCCAATCACTGCAACCTTCGGAATTACGTACCCAGAATAAGACCATCAAGACCTTTGATCTCTGCCACTCGGGTGATGAGCTCTTCATGCTGTCGCCCAGGAGGGAAACTCAGCCGTATGTTCTCCAGCGCTGGAATGTATGCGGTGATCCGAAGGGTGTTGATGTGCCTGCCGGAGGGGAGCTCGACGCGGTCCATCAAACCTTTGTTGGAGCGAATCTCGGCACACAACAGCGGCCACATCTCGTAGAGAGTGTGTGAATTGCTTCCTTCAGCCGCCAGCAAGCGACCTTCCGAGTCCCTCCAATACAGGCCCTGAATCACATGATACGTCGAGGTTCCTTTATTCAGCGGTGGCATCACGGTAGAGCGACTCTCTGAGGGAAGGAAAACTTTCGGTGTTGCTTCCACGCCCTTTAAAGACAGGTGCGACTTTGTGGGTGAACCAAAGTTCAATGACAGAGGAAACGTGTGTGACGGTGTTGACAGTCGCGCGTACCACTGTCAGAATGCTGTCAGCCACAGCGCGTCGATATTTGTTGGCATAACAAGATCAAAGCAAGAGCGCGTGATCTTGGGCCGGTATCGCGACCTTACCTCGGCTTCCAGGTTTGCTATGCGCCTCTGTCTTTCACCGCTGGTAATTTCGAGATGCTTGGCCGTGATTGTTATGGGAGAGGTCCACCGCCAACCTACGCTGTCAAGACCTTACATTCGAGACGCTTTGCACATCCAACAGGGCCATGTTCGCGCTGCACAGAGTCTGAATCATGTCTTCCTACGCCTTATTGATTGTGCTCGCTGTCGCGATTCCGCTATTCGGCATTCTCAGCTTTGCCATATCTCTCTTTACTCCACCAAGAGACTTCCCGAAGAATGTTCCGACCGTTCCCTTTTATTACGCACTTATGCCTCTTTTCAAAGATGTCGACCAAGCCCAGTTGTACCATGAGTACCTCAAGAAGCCTCTCGAGCAATACGGTGCAGTTAAGATCTTCTTTGGGGGAAGATGGAATATCCTAGTCCGCAAACCCTCCTACATCGCCGAGATCTTCAAACACGAGGACATATATGCCAAGGCTGGCAACCATATCAAGATACCCCACAGCTGTTCGTAGACCCAGGGCACGAAGTCTTTTTGCTAAGTGGCCGCAACTCTGAAGCCATTATTATGCCATGCCCCTAACCCATGAAAGCACGCTAACTTTGTGCCCCAATTCCAGTGATCGCAGAATATACGGGAGAAAATATCATCAGCGCTCATGGCGAGGTCTGGAAACTGTATACTTCGGTCATCAAGCCGGCGTTGCAGCGTGACCAAGACTCGACGCTGTTCTGGCAGAATTCAAGACTTTTGAGATCCATGTTCCTGGAAGACGAAAAAACTACTTTAACCGGTGTTCCTGTGTATGGATTCTTCCAGCGATATGCTCTCGCCAACCTCTCGGAAGTCTTGTATGGTTCAAGCTTCGAAACACTCCAACGACCAGACTCTTCCTTGAACGAGCTCCAAACCATGATCAAGCCACGCATTTTCCACCCGATCTTTCTCAACTTTCCTTTCTTGGATAACCTCAACCTGAAAAGTCGTCAGATCGGTCGGCAGTTGGTACGGGTCTTCAGAAATGCGCTGCGCAACGAAATTGCAACAAGTCATAATCATGTTTGCGACCCTGACTCAAGCAACCTAGCATGCCGACTCTTGGGTGCGTACCATAACGGTACTCTCTCTGAAAAGCAGTTAAATGACAACATAGTCATCACATTCACCGCTGGCCATGAAAACCCACAGCTGGCTTTCATCTCACTCATGTACTGTCTCGGGCAGCATCTTGAGGAGCAAGAGAAGCTACGCAACGAGATCGACACTCTATTCAGCGCCAACTCAAACCCGAACTTCGAACCAGATTATGCCTCAGTCCACGATCTTCCTATTCTGACCGCAACCCTATACGAATGCCTTCGACTCTACCCTCCAATCTCGCAAGTCATCAATCGTCGCACCACTGAACCCGTCACGCTTGGCAAGAACGACTACAATAGACAGATCCACATCCCGGCAGGCGCTTATGTTGGTTATAACTGCTATTCCACAAACCGTGACGTCGACTTCTGGGGCGCAGACGCGGACGAGTTCAAGCCTAGTCGTTGGGGTACGAACATGGAAGATATTCAGAATCTGTACCGAAGGGCCAACGCGAAGGGTACGTTCATCACTTTCCATGGTGGCAGACGGGCATGCTTGGGGCAGAAGTTTTCGATGCAGCAGCTTAGGATCACAACAGTGGAGCTGTTGAGGGGCTTGAGGTGGCGAATCGATGAGAGCTGGGATGGCAGAATGACGCCTGCAGGGCCGTTGTATCCGCGCGGTTTGAAGTTGAGGTTCGAGGAGCTGAAAGTGGAGGTCATGGAGAATGAATGATGTCGTGCTTAAAATATTTTCTTGGTGACGCTGAGAGACCGTTCAATGTCCTTTGGGAAAAGGCGACACGTGTCATGATTGTACTGCCGTTATTTACTTCATCTTACCACGTACAGTAAGAATTCAAGTCGGCATTGTTCTCTGTTAGCGTAGTAGTTTCTGCCGTCTTAAGCTTCTACGACTGACTAGAACAGCGTGTAGCAATAAGTTATCATAACGACTTGAGTGGCTTTTCGGGCGCAAGGTGAGTCTCACCGGACGGGGTAGGTGGCGTTTTAAGTGGCCATGGGTATTGGCGCAAGCGGATCTCTACTAGAAAAACGATCGATTTGCGCAGACCGGTGAAGGCAGATCAGGAAGGTGGCAAAGCCTAAGCACTCCACACCGCCGATAAACCCTCTTTACTCACATTTACCATTTTCATACTCATTTAATTTTCTCTCTGCTAATTCCGGTGCAGACATCTAAGCTGGAAGGCCCCCGAGGGTCGAGATATCCGCACCGCTCCTGTGCAATTGAGCCAAAGTCTTCAGTCAATTCAAGCTCTACACCAACCATTCGTCGCAACGATTGCATTGGGTGTGGTACGTGGATAGCGCGACTTGAAGTTCCAAGGAAACAGTGGCTAACGCCGACGAACTAGCACGCGCTTCCCGTTGAGCGGAGCTTACATGAGACAGCTTGATGATCTGCGCAATGGTTCGTGTTCGTAGAAACTCATCAGACTCTAGCTGGTCCCTCGATGATCTGCAAAGTATTCCATCGCAATCTCAGAAGAGTCTGTCGTATCACAATACCGACGATGATTTTGTGACAGCAAGATCGGTCATCTCGAGGACAACTTATCATACCGCTTCGGGAGCGGAAGCAACGAGTAGAGGTTCATCGGACAGACTTGAAGAGTGAGCGCCCAGTACTCTATCATGAAAGCTCAAGCTAACAAGACATTCGAATGTAGAGAACTTGATTATTCCACTCTTCTCCGATGCAAAAGTCTGTGGCCCATTGACCCACTCGCGGAGAAAGACTGGTCGGGTAGGGGTCAGCATGCAGTGTTCTTAAATTCGGAGAGGAAGACAGTGGATGCTATCCTAGAAGTTCAAGACATATTAGGCAGCACAAGAACCGCCGTTGTTCAAAGTGTCCTCTGCAGACGCATACTCTTGGCCCGGAAGACCATACAGTGTAATCAGCAACTACCTAAAGACAAGGCAATCGATGAAGTTTCTCACATATTCCGTCTGCAACATTCCCACATTGTCCAAGTCATCGGCACATACGTCATGGGAACCAGCCTCTCTATCCTACTTTACCCGGTTGCCGACTACAATCTCGATCATTTCTTGAACCGACTGTCTCCAGATTTGCTTGGATACAACGAATGGAACCAACGCAAATACTCCTTGCGCCGCTTCTTCGGTTGCTTGTCTCATGCTGTTTGCCACATACACAGTAGGCTAACGAAGCACATGGACATCAAACCCCAGAATATCTTAGTCCGCCGCGTGGATGGAGGTCCCGCTGTCAACCCTTATTCTTACCGTGTATACATAACTGATTTCGGGATTGCTCGCTCCTATACAACCTTGGATGATTCAGAGACGGAAGGATACACGTTGTTCACCCGGAAATGGTCGGCTCCAGAAGTGGTAGACAAACGCAAACGAGGTTTACCTGCTGACATCTTCTCCTTGGGTTGCGTATTCATCGAGATAGCAGCCGCATTGGCCCGTGCTTGGTCTTCTCTTGATACAGGTCCATCGCGTCAGAGCCATGGCTTCTGGGACACGATAGCTCATGTTGACGATGTGCTTTCTCGGAATGAGTATAACGACACCTCGTATCAAGCCAACATTGTACCTCTCCAGAATCTTCTCGAAGAAGTAGGGAATGAGGGTAGAAGGCCGAGTGACGATCTTCAGCATATCTGGAAAATAACGTCACGCATGATAGAGGAAGACGCGGCAAGACGGCCATCGGCACAAAATGTGGCTACATCGTGTGCACATGGACGTGATTGTTGCCGATCAGTGCCTGAACCACTCACAGCTTGCAGAATGAATGCCACAACACTTTCTGCTGTGTCTGGAGCCTGAGTACTGAAGGCATGACAGGAGCAGAAGATCGTACTATGCGACACCTCTGGGGGTATATTGCAAAGTTCTGACGCCTATCACATGTTGCATTCACAATGCGATTCTTAAAAACTGTCTCTTTCTACCATCGATTATGTGGTATCTCCTACACCTTGTGTAAGATCGACAAAGGAATGTTACTACAAATTCCCTATGGAATGTACGTGCCGCTTTAGTCGATTCACCACACACACTGACTGATTTATACTGGTCCGCTGTTACACCACAAGTTCGTATGGACCAGAAAGGTTCATCTATCGTGCGTCATATCAAGCTTGCCCATGTCTAGTACATCTTATCGTTGAGTTTAGGTTCCATCCATTAGCTACGAGGGAAACGATCGACAGGAAGAACGGCAGTAAACATTAAACAATATCGAGAAACAAGGAAACCCGCATGAAGTCACGATTAGTACAGTCGCTTCGGTTCCGTCGGGCAGACTAGACAACGAGGAACAAGCGCTCATTTGAGCATATTTGAGAAATACTCCCGCACTTCATGTTGGTAGGTATGTCTGTTTTCACGTCCCTTTGACAGAAGAGTAGCTACATTCCAAGTACAGCAAGATATTTAATCAGTTCTACCATCACGTGTTCGAAGCACTAAGCAGAGAGATGGAAATAAGGTTGTAGCACGCACAGCTACCAAAAGGTGTAAAAAGTATATTCAGAATAGTCTCATGATCTACCAACTCTGGCTTCGGCGGACAAATACTAGAGAGTGCTCAAAAGGGAGCCTACGGATGGAACGACGCCGTTCTTAGTCGACAAATGGCGGACCATCTGCAGTTTGTAGATCTATGTGATCACTGCGTTTCTAGAACGCTATGGGGACGATATTGAAATGCGGCGAACCTCTTACAATGACCTGCGATCATTGGTTTTAGATTTTCACATATGACACTCGACGCTATTAGAGACATTAATAGTCTTGTTTTAAGAATCGTCTTGTCTGTATTAGTTCGGCGAGCTCTAAAGCCTTGACACTGTCCGATTTATTTAGACGTCTGAAGATTCGATTGGGGAAATTGTTCGTTAACTGTCATTCTGGCAAGAGTGAAGGTACTGAAGTGCATCGGATGAGATTGAAAGTAATTTACTTAGAGTCTTCCAGAGATATTCAAGCCGTCTGCACGAACCTGGGGGGACGTCACTGAACTTTTATCCCAGGAGACAAAGACTCTTTGGAGCGACTACTGGATACCAACCAGGAAAGATTCCTCCTTATCGAGGTAACAATACATGGACTCAGGTGTTTTGCGAATTTCTTTTCTTACTCTTACACCAACATCACGATCAATACTGCTCAAAGCGGCATCTCTGGAAAGCGTTGATGACGGCACTAAAGGGTTGGCACAGCAAGCTTTGGTCTAGCCGGGTCTAACCAAGGCTTGATTACCAAGGACTAGGGTCATCCTGTCTGACGTCCGGAATTCGAGGGGAATTCAGCAACATTCATGGCGTCTGTTCCGACTTCCATTTCGCGGGGTCTTCGAGAGTTTTATATTGGACGTCGAGCACGTATTTCTCCGAAGTGAATACTTGCGTCTTGGCACTTCCTCTTCGAGCCAAGAACTTTCCGAATTGAAGACGGCGTTTCTTGGCAGCAGGGCTGGTGATTATCACATGCTGGAACTCGGCCACTTCCAATCTTTAAGATGTCCGTCTTAGTGACACGGCCTACACTCTTGTGAGACTTTCTTCCTGTCCCGATAGTAACACGAATGTCTGACATTTCTTTGCGATGTTGCCGTATTCTTCCAAGCCTCAAATTAGTACCTTCTCTTCCGGTAAGCAACCAACACTTAACCCTTCAAAGAGCGCACGATGCCTCTCTCTATATCCTCATTCGCTACCCAACTTATCCTAACCCCTTCCACTGAACAAACACAACCTCTGCCGAAGCCTTACATTGCAGAAACAAGGTCCGAATCTCCTAGCCAAGGCCCTTGCATCGCTAACCGCCGGTTTAGTTTCATATACAAGACCAATTACCATAACGATCTACATTACCCCCGCCAATGATAGCGTCTGATAAGAGCACCCCCCTCAACCACACATGTCCCGTTATCCTTCACACGTGTAATCTTCCGACAACCCAGTGAACGTACTCTATTTCGCTGCAGGTAGGGCGGCTCCGATGCCGCGAATGGAAGCTCAGAAGTGCACTGCGATGGCCAAGCTTAAGATTAACTTCCAAGGTCGTCTGTAAGGTACGTTCGCTACGTGCTACCCAGCGTGTAGAAGATGTGCAAGTGTCGGACCCTTGGCTCGGACGTCGACCTTCCCTTTCGAGACGCAGAAGGTGCGTGGGACATAGATGTTGTGAGGTAAGGATATATGGTGTTGAAGCCATGTGGCCGTTATCATTGGTACGGAGAGGGTTGCTTTCGGAGCGTGAGTCCTGGGCGTGGATTGTTGACATGATATACTCGCAGCCATACAGGGGATCGGCCAAGCGGACTACGCTGTTGTGCAGACGGTGAGTGCGGGAGACCATCGTCGCTACCAGACCGTAGATCTCGGAAATCTTGCTTGCTGCGGGAAAGTGCGAATGGGTGCAGCGATCTTGCCTACTTCTTTGTTTGTATATAGTCTCACCTTGTCACCTTGGTCATCTACCTATCCTCCAAATACATCCCACTCGCGGGACTCGCAACCTCAACCTCATCCACGATGAAGTATCTCATCTTTGCCTTGGCATCTGCAGCCTTGTCTGCAGCTATACCGACTCCGATTCTGCTCGAGAAGCGTACACCGCCAAACATCCCGTCGACGACTTCAGCAAAAAGCCTACTTTCTGGCCTGACCGTCGCTGCACAGGGAAGTCAGGATGGGTATTCTCGTGATCTGTTCCCCCACTGGATCACTCAGAGCGGGTAAGAGCACGCCGCTTGCCTTTTGCTTTTTTCTTGGAACACTGTCTCTGCTTCGCTCCTCGGTTTAGCTGTAGCCATTTCCTGATATCCTGCTAGGACATGCAACACGCGTGAGGTCGTCTTAAAGCGCGACGGCACTTCCGTAGTCACCGACTCATCTTGCGCCGCCACATCCGGATCTTGGTTCTCCCCGTACGACGGCGCTACTTGGACTGCGGCTAGCGATGTCGACATTGATCATGTTGTGCCTCTGTCTAATGCTTGGAAGGTGCGTCAGCTCATTCAATCACTCCTCAGAAGGAAGTTGAAGTATACGTGATACTGACAACTATACCCAGTCCGGCGCAGCAGCCTGGACAACCGCCCGCCGCCAGGCCTACGCCAACGACCTCACCAATCCGCAGTTGATCGCGGTGACCGATAACGTGAACCAAGCGAAAGGAGACTCGGGCCCTGAGTCCTGGAAGCCACCGCTAAGTAAGCCTGATGCCTCCCATTTCCGATCTTCCACTCCCGTCTTAGTATGTTCTTCATTGGGGCATGTGCCTAACGTACACTATAGCGAGTTACTACTGCACGTATGCGAAGATGTGGGTCAAAGTGAAGAGCGTGTACTCATTGACGATTACGAGTGCGGAGAAGAGTGCGTTGACTAGTATGCTGAACACGTGCTAGAGGCTCTGTGAGGAGGGTTCGGGATGTAGGTAGATGAGATAGCTAGGAGACTCTCCAGGGTTACTGGACCCCTGCATCTTCTACACCGACGAGTAATGATATTCTATGAAAATTCTCTTAAGATTCGACTTATATCAGGACACGCGTAAGGATGTTAGGTGAAATGATGACTGCATGAGAGACGAAGATGACAAAATTTGGAAATGCTCACTAGAATGGAGCCAGACCGGACTCTGGAGCGCAGGATGACTTTTTGTCTGTCTCACGAGTGAAGCTGCCGATGCTTCAAAGAGGTTTACATGGAACGAACCTCGCAGTAAATCAGTAGTCCGAGCCCGGGACATCTTATAGTGCCAAAACGTCGGTGATGCGAACCAATCTCTAGGTATGCAGCTCCTCTATGCCTTGTTCGAGATACTCTGCAGACGATGATGGTTCGTTTTGGCAGGACAGGTCTGACGAAGTGTTGAGGAGACTTTGAACTTCGAATACTGCGCGGTAGGAAACGTGTGAGTGGATTCTTCTTTTGAGCATACAGGTACGAACTACCAGCACACCAAATCACTCGTCTCTCACCAAGCTGCCCAGGGGAACGTCGGACTCGGCGCGCTCGAGCAGTCTGATCATCAAGCCGCTAGCGAGCAACGACTGAGCACCTTTGACGGATCAGTCTTGCCCTGCCCATACATGCCGGCCACCTCAAACTGCGTCTGCACGTACGCCCCGGGCGTCAACCTCCCGCCTCTGTACAAATCATACATTTCAACCACCTTCTTCTCCCCGCCAAAGCACCTCTCTATCCAGATCTGGATTGCCTGGCCGCCGACATCGGCGCGGCGTTTCATCCACCACAGGTCGCTCTCCTGCAGCTTGTTCAGCCACCAGCCGAGGATCATAACAGCGCGCGCATCTTTCGCCTCGACCAAGTTCCGGAACTCGTTGCTCATGTAGCCCAGGAAGTACAGGAAATTGAGCGCATTGTCATGATTTGGCGGGAGGCTTTGCAAGCGCGCCAGGATCAGGGCAGGCAGGTGGTATGGATTATTCTGGATCGTCGATGTCTCGTCAATGTTGAACAGTCTCCTCATATGCTCTGGAATCTGCGAGATGTCGTTCTCCCGCACGCAGGAGGGTATGATTTGGTACTCGGATTCGCGGGCGAAGTTGTTGAAGACCGAGTCCGGCCGCGTAGGGTCTACGAGCTTCCAGACGGCCTTCTTGCCTTCGCTCAGCTTGATCCAGTCTAGGTCGCAGGGTTCACAGGGTTTGAGAGGCCAGTTGTCTTCTGGGTTAGTGGACTCGACGTAGGCGAATCCTGAGCAGCCGACTAGAGCGGCGGTGGCCCAGAGGGCGTCTCGGGATTCGGGGCGGATGGGCTGGGAGAGCACCTTGTTGAACAACATGGTTGCGGTGCTCCAGTGATGGAGTGATGATTGAGCGTACTTTGAGGAGATGTCGGGAAGTCCGGAGGTAAGGAATGAGTCGTGTAGTGTGGTGACGCTCAGGACCATGTGCATGAGGAATGGGTACTAATCATCTAGTTAGTATCAATGTACAAAGAGCATAACTGCTTCCGCGTAACCCCTTCCTTAGTACCCAAACTTTCTGTACAAAAAAACAGAGCCCGTGGATCCAATAGGCCCGCGCCAACGTTGTGAAACCCCACTTATAGTGTACTAAAGGGGTTGACAAAGGTCGATAAAGCCTCTTAGTAGTTGGCGGGTTTCGCTCCTCGTAGTACAGATGGAAGATATTTCATACGTACCATGAAAGACATAGGCCCGATGTGATCACGGTATACGGGTGCACCCCGCTTCGTCCCGATGGTCAACACAGTTCTGTGCTGGAACCTCTCAAACGTCTGGAGATCCTTCTCTGTGAACGTCCAGTGCGCTACCTGATGGACGCCGGCCCAAGAGGCGCACGGAGCCACTTCTAGGGTATTATTGAGCATGGCTACCATAGTCTCATTATCGGAGACTGGCGACCCTCGCGGACTTTCTAGACTGTCTAGTCTTCTCCGTGTGTCGCGCATTATCTTCTGTGATGTGGGGTTGAGATCGACCTGGAACGACCCTTGAGCAGATAAGTCTAGAGGTGCTTGTCTGCCGTCGTAACAACAAGATACTCCGTACGCGAGACATTTCCTGCATTGCGGGCGAGCCTCATCGCACTGTGAAACAGTCAGTATAAGTATGATGCGACTTTGACAGGGTGTCGAGCCTTGCCTTTACTCGTCTTAATTTGCTAGGTGCGGAGAATACGTTAGCTGATGATAACAATACCACATGACTGTCAAGCGTTTTTCCACCCAGCTACCACATACTTAGTTATACCTATCAAGGCAATTCTAAAGTAGTAGAACAGGGCCCGTTTAAACCTCTTTCTGTGCTCACTGTATGTGGCGATCCGGAAATTCGCTTGACAGCCCTGTGGTAGGTGGTACATGCAGAACACAGCGAGCTTACCAGTTTCCGCAACCCTTGCGCGACTTTGCATGTGCTCGGCGTTTCCTGTCTGGTCCTTCTTGAAACCGGGATACTATAGAAGGCATGATGAGTCTCGCTTCTTGGTTACTAAGGCGACGTTCAATTTGGCAGGGCGTGGTTCGCAACGTGTTAGATGCTTCCTTTGTTGGACCAGAGCACGAGAGAGTCGACTAGCAATGATATCTAACTCTCGCTCGTATCCGGAGATGGAGTAGGGCTGTGCATGTGGCATACAGTCCTTATATGACTGCATTCCAAATTAGCGGTTAACACCGACAGTACCATCTGGACGGTGGTAGAGGATGGTGATAGGGATTAGCATTGAATCCGTCATAGGTTCTGCGCTAGCAAGCCACAGCTAACCTGCTGTCGTATTGGTACTTCATGGACGATGATTTGCTGGGACGAAGCGGTGAATGAAGCGGTGAATGAAGCGGCAGATGATGGCAGATGTCGAGAAAGGAATAGGTTGTCCTGTGCCTCGGGTACTCGGGTCTAGCCTACGGCTCTGCAGGCGTCCTGATCGACTTCCACAATTACGGTACACGGCGATGACCAGGAGAGTATCTGTAGTCCAGTATGCTCGGTCTGTATTCTCGTGGTTGAAGGTCATCATAGAGCGGCCGGATAACAGGGAAAACATAACTACAAGAGGCCCAACGTTCGTAGTCTATGCAGGCCCTGGGCTCGTAGCTATATAAAGAACGGAGCGTCCGCCGCAAGGCTCGGTGCCAGCCTTCGCGCACATTGGCCAAAATCTGCGACCATCATGTACTGACTTTCGACATTCAAGATCGATTCGGATACGAAGAAGCTGCGGCTGGGCAGGTTTAGGCGTAAAGTAGGATTGGGGTGACCACGATCTCATCCGTGGAACCTCCCGAGGGGTGGGTATACGCGGAAGGATTCTGCAGGCTTCCACGTATGTATACATGTAGGCGAATGATGCGTATTCGAAGATTCAGACCTCATGACCCCGGAATGTAGACCTGAGTACGGGCGATTCCGACAGGTATTCGCGATGCTGAATTCAGAGTTGTATACTCGGACACGGCAGAAGTACACCACAAAAGCGTAAGTAGTAGAAACAGCACATATACTGATTGCGCTGCATATTAGGAAGAGTGCAGGGTCATTAACCGCCTCTATTTGGCACACTATAATACATTCTACGGGGCGTGTCACATATCCTCTATCCAAGAGGATAGATCGATCTATACATCGTACAGCCGTACGGTTTAGCAAGAGACTGTTGCTGGTTCGGCAGAGTTTGGGCAGTCTTGGCGATACGAGAGATGCAGCACAACCAATGTCGTAGCGGCGCCTCGATGAACTTTTGACGGCATATGGCACGAGAGTCTCGACTCCCTATGCAAGGTTTAAGAAAAGAGCTTCTCAGCTCTTGTCATTCTCCGACTCCTGAGGGAGGGTCGGACCCTCGGTCAGCCTGTCCTTCTCGGCTTTGAAGCTGGTATTCGGGATGAAGTTCGACGATCTAGGGGTTGTGGATCCATCGTCCCAGAACTCGACGTCGCCTTCGGCGTTCAGAGAGCCGCGTTTGACCAGCTGGCCCTTTTCTCTCATGAGGTCTTCGATGGTTACAGACTTGTCAGAGAATATCTGTTCTTGGTCAGCGATGCTCGCACGCTGTGGGGCATGAGTCTACAAGGAGCGCGTATCTATCGAGTCATAAGCCATTCGGGAGCTAGAAGCTTTGTCGGTCTTCGGCATTCCCTATACTGCCCTCTAAACAGTATTTACATGGACGCGAGCCCTTTGAGTTTTACTCGACCGATACTAACTCCTCGTACCTGAACATACTTTGAGATTATCGCTGATGAGGTGCCGATTCTTGCAGCCCGGACACTCTATGAGGACAGTCCCATGGTGGTATCCTTGCTTGGACACTCGATGCGACGTTCGCGTGGTGCATTGCTTGCAAGTGAAGGTCAGCTCGTAGGCTGGGACCTGGTCGCGATCAAGCCGTGTCTCAGGCGCATCTGATGAGGCTTTGGCTGGGACAGAGTCGGTGGACTCATGGCGGGCCGTGGCAGATGTTATTCGAGCAGGGCGCAGAGCTGGTCGATGGCGAAGGCAGGAAGACGTTCGCGGCGCGTGGTAGAATCGCTTCGGGACTGGAATGCGCTGCGGAGGTGGAGCTCGAGCTATTCGGGGAGCCGCAGCCCGGCACAGGCAGCGCAAGAACGACGCGGAAGGAGAGGACATCGGGTGGATTGTTGACGAGGCAGTTGCGACTCAACCGTATCTTGACTACCTATTATACCAGGCCTCAAGACGCGCAGATTTCAAGCTGGTCGAGATACGAAAAAGCGTGGCGGCGTTTGAGAGCCAAAACTCACGGCTTGGCAGTGACACTAATTCCGTCAAGCGTTCGCCCCGCGTCTCCAGCTGCAATCGCCGGCTTCACCTCGCCCGCTCGCTCCCATACGCTTCACTGAACCTCTCCTAGGCCTCTCTGTGCTGCTCCGGCCCTCTCGGCACCATTGACGGCCTCGTCTGCCACCTCGAAGCTCTCGCGTCCCCACAACATCGACAAGTTCCGGTACCTGGGGACGACCTCCCTCTCTCGTACTGCTACAGGAATCACGTTGCCTCTGTAGCATACGAAGATGATTGCAGGAAGAGGAAGGCAGAGGATACGGCCTCCGCGTAGAGTGAGTCTTTCACCGGCTTGTCCTTTCACTCCCATCCCCGCTGCGCACCACTATCACCAACATAACTTCTCCTTCGAGCCCCCCCCCCAACGCTGAAAACTGCACGCTGACCATGAATCCCTACCGGAAGAGTGTCGCCGGCGACGACGTTGATTTCGAGCAAACGTGGACCAAGATCTCCGCAGCCTTCACCGAAATCCACACCAAGAACGCCTCGCGGCTGTCCTACGAGGAGCTCTACCGACTTGCCTACCGAGTGGTGCTCAAGAAGAAGGGCGACGAGCTGTACAAGCGGGTGCGGCAATTCGAGCACAACTGGCTGAGCACCGAAGTCCGCAGCGCGATCCAAGCCCTCTTCTCTCCCAACCTTCTCGCCAATACACAGGGTCTTGGAGGCACCACGGCCAACGAGCGTCGCGTGGCTGGCGAGCGGTTTCTCAAGGGCCTCAAGCAGGCATGGACCGACCACCAAGTGTGTATGAGCATGTTGGCCGACGTGCTCATGTATATGGTTCGTGGAATTCGTCCTCCGTCCCTCTCTACACAATCTACTATCCTCTGGAGAATTATTACTGACCATGCAAAAGGATCGCGTCTACTGCCAGGATGTCCGCCGTCTTTCGATATACACAACCGCCATGCTACTCTTCCGCGACGACATTCTCAACAGCAACACCTCCGAAATCGATAGCCGGGTCGTCCTCGCCTTGCTCAACACCGTCATCCTTGATCAAATCCAAATGGAGCGGGACGGCGATGTGATAGACAAGCATCTCATTAAATCTTGTGTATACATGCTGGAGAGCCTGTATGATGACGAGATGGAGTCGGAAGATCAACGACTCTATAATGTATCATTCGAGCACGAGTTTCTGGCAACGAGCAGTGAGTTTTATCGTCACGAGTCTGAATTTCTGCTGCGGGATTCCGATGCAGGCGCCTACTGCAAGCATGCTAGTCGGCGCATCTACGAGGAGGACGAGCGATGCAGATCCACCCTCGCCGAGTCTACGATGCCCAAAATCCGAAAAGTTGTCGAGGACGAGTTGATCAAGAACCGCATCCATGAGCTGGTTGAGATGGAGAGCGGCGTTCGGTTCATGATCGACAACGATCGATTGGACGAGCTTAATCTTATATACGACTTGAACGCCCGAGTGGACGATAGGAAGACGGAACTGACGCGCGCTATCCAGAAACGCATCGTTGATATGGGTACAGACATCAACAATGCTGCGATAGCCGCGTCCCAGGCGACCCCAGCAGCCCCAGCACCAGAAGCTGGCGACAAAGCAAAGGGACCGAATCAAGAAAAGAGTCTTAATCAGCAGACCGTTGCAGCAATCAAGTGGGTGGAAGATGTGTTGCAACTCAAGGATAAATTTGACCATATCTGGAAGGACTCGTTCCAGTCCGACCACAGTCTGCAGACCGCCGTAACGAGGAGTTTCGCCGATTTTATCAACAGTCCCACGTTCCCGCGTTCCTCCGAATACATTTCGCTCTTCATCGACGAAAATATGAAGAAGGGTATCAAGGGCAAGACGGAGATGGAAGTCGACGCCGTGTTGGACAAAGCAATCATATTGTTGCGCTATGTCCAAGACAAGGATCTCTTCGAGCGATACTACAAGAAGCATCTCTGTCGCCGTCTGCTCATGAACAAGTCTGTCAGCAATGAGGTGGAAAAGCAGATGATCTCCAAGATGAAGATTGAACTGGGCAACAACTTTACTCTCAAGTTGGAAGCCATGTTCAAGGACATGACGATATCAGAGGAGCTCACGTCCGGTTTCAAGAAGCATGTCGAAGGCCTAGGCGACAAGGATCCGAAACGCATCGAGCTAGGTATCAACGTGCTAACCAGCATGACTTGGCCGCTAGAGAGTATGGGCTCTGGGGATGACGACGAGAACAAGCGTCCGAAATGCAATTTCCCAATGGCCCTTGACCGGATCAAGCGGGGGTTCGAAAAGTATTACAACGAGAAGCATTCCGGTCGGCAGCTCACCTGGCTCGCAAATATGGGATCCGCGGATATCAAGGCCGTCTTTCCCAAGGTCGCACAAAAGGACGGCTCGTTCAAGGAGCGGCGGCACGATCTCAATGTATCCACTTACGGCATGATCATCCTGCTTCTATTTAACGAGCTACCAGCGGATCAGTACATGACCTTTGAGGAGATTCATGCACAGACGAACATCCCACGAAATGACCTCATGCGAAATCTGCAATCACTTGCCGTTGCGCCGAAGACACGCATATTAATCAAAGAGCCAATGACCAAGGATGTCAAGTCGACGGATAAATTCTACTTCAACGAAGGCTTCAACGGCAAGTTCGTCAAGATCCGCGTGGGAGTGGTGTCGACTGGCAATAAGGTGGAGAGCGATCGCGAGCGGCGCGAGACGGAGAAGAAGAATGATGATTCTCGCGGCTTCTGCATCGAAGCGGCGGTTGTGAGAATCATGAAGTACGTTTACCTCAAGATATAGCATATGGGGTATAGACTAACTAGAATGACAGACAACGCAAAGAACTCGCACACCAGCAGCTTGTGCTGGAGACGCTCAACCAGCTTGCAGCGCAGTTCAAACCCGAGGTCACAATGATTAAAAAGCGTATCGAGTCGCTCATTGAGCGCGAGTATTTGGAGCGTATCGAGGGTGCGAGGGTGGATTCGTACCGCTATCTAGCATAAGTCGTTTCTCTTCGTGGGTGGTCGGCGTTTTGGCGTCTTGAAAGCTAGGGGATCAGCATTGCATTTGTAGGAGCGACTGGCTATACCATGGAGTCCCTCTGGCTCCGGCGCACGAGGGTGGTTACATGGGCTCTTTTGCCTGAAGGAGGGTCTCAAGAGTAACGACTTTTGGTGGGGAGAATAAGAGCGCTTTACTCCTAGATTTGGAGATTTGACCAAGGTAGCGAGCATTGGAGAGCAGAGCATGCATGTACAGCGAGCTATGTGGTATTGAGTCTAAAATACTAAATACAACATTTGAGAACGTTGTGTGTCTGTTGTATAGGTTTCACCCAGACTTTTGTCGATGCCACTCGACTGTTTATCAACTAGCTGATTTCTTGCATGCATGTTTCCGAACTAGATCGCCAGGCGACAAACTCTGGTTCGCAGTCGCATGATGCGGGCGTCGGTGTTTCGAATCGACACAAGCCGTCAAAACGCGCGGTCGTCCGAAAACGATTCGACGAACGTGATCTACAATATATTGAAACAATAGTCCGACTATAGTTTACTTAGTCTATTAGTAGACTACCTAATGCACGACGCACGAGTAGATGACTTTCCTTGTAGCTGGCAACCTGCTGTACGGAAGGGAAGGATGTGGTGATCTACGATGATGCTGGGCTGGATAAGCAAGAGATTCATGGGCAGGACAGGATGCATTGCGTGCATGAGATTTGCGCGTTGGAGGGTCGGGAGAGCGACGTGCTGATCATGTTGGATGTGTGGGCTGGCTGCTATGGGGATGCGGATGGGCGCGGGGCGTTGCGAACCGTACCACTACCAGAGTCTTTGAGAAGCGCGAGCATCTCGTCTGTCTAAAGATACTCTACCTCAACGACAAGTCGCTCAGTACTGTGCCTTGAAGTCGCTTTGGGATCGCAAAGCAGCGGGAGAGAAAGCGACAACGTCACGAATACCTAGATCGCAAGACATCCAGGTGGTCCTACACGATTTTTTTGTGCAAATTCTTTGCAAAAGATTCTCTCGCATGCAAGCTGTTGAAGAGATTGAAATGACAGTGGAGGTTCCGGAGTGTTGCATGCATTAGTTGTGCACGCGGTTTTGTGCCGCTTATGCAGGTACTACCGTAGCGCATCACCTAACGCCCGTCCTGGCCTGACGCCCGCCCCACCAACACCAGAACAGCCGCCCAACTTGAGGCGATTGAGCCACGTACAATAGCTATTATCGCGACCTTTTCTAGTGTTAAGCTCTATAGGCCTTAATTGATATATATAGCTACCTATATTTTGCTGGAAGCTTAATTGCTTGGCCATGTCGTAATTAAGATAGTAGTTAGCCTGCTGCAGCACCTAAGGCCTTACTACTACCCTAAGGCTGCGTAGCTACTCTCTTTTTAAAGCTGCCTTAATAGGAGCCTTAAGACTACCTTTCTAACCCTTTTAGAATGTTTTTTAAGCTTGCTAGAGTTGTTGTTAAGCTCTACAAGCAGCGGCTTGTAAGGCTTAATCTATAGTTTTAAGAGCCTTCTCTGCTTTTCTTAATATCCTAGCCTTAGCTCTGGCCTTACGCCTTGCTTTAATAGCCTGAGCTTTAGCTTGCCTCTGCTCCTCGCGATTGCGAGCTACCTCAGCTTTTTGAAGTCGTTGTTGCTCCTCTTCAAGCCCTTGTTGGTGCTGGCGATCACGTGCCTTCTTTACCTTCCTTAGGGACTAGAATACAGCCCTACCGTAATAGCCCTCGCCTTACTCTAGAGGCAGGGCCTTGCCTTGCTTCCTGCGTAGCCTCTCGTTATTAAGAGCCTCCTTTAGCCTTGTGTTCTTATGCTTAGCAAGTACTAATCTGACTAAGAGTTAGTAGATTGTTTAATTAAGCTTTAAAATCCTTATCTAGTCTCTATTAGCTACAGCGCGATTAACCAGCTGCCTAATCTTCCTCTAATTAGAGGCGCTTAAGGCTAAGGAGTCGCTATCGCTTAATTAGCCTAATTAAGCTAGCTAATTAAATTGTTTAAGTATTACCTCTAGCTTAAGAGGTAAGAGGCTAGTTGCCTTAAAGGCCTTAAGTATAGTATCCTTCTTAAACGAGGCCTTCTAGGCAGCTATAAATATAGGATAGAAGTCTCTCTTACTTATTAAAGTAAGCCCTTAGCACCTCTCTATAAAAGTAGCTACCTAGTTAGAGTAGGCTAATAAGAGTAGCTTAAATATAATAATGTTAAGCGGCTAGAGGGTATAAGTTAAATAAGGTAGATAGATTGCAAGAAGGATTTAATTGCAATTATAGTACTTAATAAAATCCATTATAAGATAAGATCTATAGCTATTAAGGATAAGTAATTAATAGCTCTACCTAGCCTTTGGCTTTATAGAGCAATTAAACACTTGTTTAAGCCAGGCTAGGCCTATATTATTGTTTATCCACTCTAAGGGTAATAAGATAAAGTAAGCTTGGTAGTCGTCGGGCTTAAACGCCTGCAGCTAGCTATTCTATATTAAGCTAGAGGCTAATTAATATATAAGTATTATGATCTAGGGTAGGTTAGAACCATAATTATTTAGTTAACAGCGATATATAAGATAACAACTATACTAAGGGTTTAACTTAACTATAGAAGGTTAAGTAACAAGTAAGAAATTATAGCAAAGTGACTTATAAGGTAAAGGCTTTAGTCTAAAAGAGCTAATCTGTAATTTTATAAATGGCTACGAAGAGCTAGAACCACCTATAAAGGAGTGCCCTTATATACTTCTACTCTTCGCACTCTAAGGCCAGTTACACCTGTCCTTTTCCTGCTTGAGACTTCCCGTTATGCTAGAGAAAGATTACGGTTAATCGAGCTCGAGTACGCGCTAAGAGCTCTATCACGCTATATAACCTAATAACCTAATTCCTGCCCTATATATCGTTGTCCTACGTTAATATACCTCTCTTAAGCCTTGCAATTCTATACCTATTATTTACTTAGTTAAAGATATCTATATATCTTCCTTATATATAATATTATTCCTCTCTTTAGGTTTAATTGTCCGCGATAACCTCTATAGTTTACCCTATTCTATTTCCTGTTATTTCTATATAGCGTAGGGGCGCGTATAAAGAGTAAGTCGTTTACCTATTAATATAACTTAATCGCTTAATTCTTAATCTTTGCTCTTGGTTCTAACCATGCTAAAGGATTATTCTTTAAAGGCCTGTAGCTTGGAACTCTTGTCTTAGATCTATAATTTTAGTTAACCGTCCTCTTTACTATATAATTGTTACTTTCGCTATAGTTTAGATTATCTAATCTACTTGTCCTCTAGTTGTTATTCTAACTGTATAAAGTCTAGGGTTTCCTGTAGGCTAATACCATCTATATAGGAATTTAATAAGGCGGCTGCAGAGCAACAACGCATTCGTCTAGCGGTTGCTAAAGTAAAGGCTACTTATGCCCTTAAGCTTCTCTATTTAGAGAAGGAGCTTATAGCTACTAAGTATAAAGAGCGTAGCCTGTTCTATTATAAGGAACAGTTTATTATAGAGATAGAGATACTAAAGAAAAAGAAGGGTTCTTCTAAACCTGCGGAGCCAGAAAAGCCTGCCAAGAGTACGGACACCGCTGTTCCTTCCGGACCATCGCCGTCTGCACCGTTCGCCGCTGACCCGGGCTGGTTATAGACTAATAAGCTTGTCGCTTCTTCTTCTTTTAATCTTAATGATTTTCTCTATAATTTCTCTTCTATACCTTTAGATTTTATTAGTAATAGGCGTTTACTAGTTCCTTGCAATTTATAAGGTTACTTAGAGGTTCCTAAGTATTTAAACTTGTAGGCTATCCTCTCTACTTAATATAGTACTTCTACTAACGTCCTTTCTTCTATAGGTCCTAGATTTCTTTAACTTTATACTTATTATACTTAAGTTTAATTATAGTTAAAAGTTCTACGTTGTCTAGTACTAGTTCTAGCTTGGATTTATAGAAGACTAGGTGTATATATATACCTTTAGGTAGTTAGAGTTTAAAATTAACTAGT
>MU004499.1:0-60713 GCA_010405375.1 Lophiostoma macrostomum CBS 122681
CACCTATACTAACGCGCCTTACACAGTCATTCGTTGAAGCTATTAGGATTTTTAGACCGAGCTCGAAGCCCAGGACACTGCTCCATTGATGGTAGGTTTCGCGATTTCAAGTAAGTTTTGAAGCATCGTGTAGAGAAGAAGAAGGATAGGTGTACAGCGTGCAGGCGTGTTTATATACCCTCTCTCCTCTCTTATCTCTCCTCTCTTATCTCTCCTCTCTTATCTCTCCTCTCTTATCTCTCCTCTCGATAAGAGTCAAGTCTAATCTCTACCCATATTCATGCTCATGCTCATGCTTATGCTGATCACCATCACCACTACTCCCTCTCAAAAAACAGGGCACCCCTACGAAAACGACCACGCACACCCTCACCCTCGTACATTCTACTTGAACCCATAGAAACGTGCCTCCCGTAGTCATTGATAGATAGCCATTTATGTTTTTAGACCAAGTAGAAAGCCCAGATCTACTCCATGGTGCCATTTCATATGCATTTTGGAGTCAGATATGGAAGCCCGTGCAGAAAGGAAGATTGTCTATAGCGCGGGCATGTAGATCTATACACCGTCTCTCTATCTCTTCTCAATCCAAAAGAGTCGACCATAATCTATATTTATGCTGATACTCAAGCTAATCAACATCACCGTTACCGCCCTCACTCTCGATTCTCCCGCCTCCAATTTCCCACCCTACCCTTTTCTCGCCCGCCCGAAAAGCAGAGCACGTACGAACACACACACCCTCACACTCGTACATTCTACTTGAACCCACAGAAACGCGTCCACACAGTCATTGACCCAGACCATTTGTATTTTTAGATCGAGCTAGAAGGCCAGAGCACTACTCATGACCACGCTTCACTTCATTATTGAGTCAGATATGGAAACCCATTACAAAGGAAGAGTGCCATGAAAGCAAGAAGGAGAATATATAATTGATGTAATTCTCGGAACATGAGAATGATAACAGCATTCATAGGACAAGATCTATCCACCAAGCACCCATCGTCCTTATCCAACCAACAATCCAACATCTGGCAAGAATCAACTCTTTCCAGACCCAACAATCTCCGCTGGCTTAGGCACATACTTGATACTAGGGAACCTAGTGTAAAGGTCCACCTTTCCCTTCACATGCTCGTTAACCTTCGCCATCGCTTCCAAGCCGATCCATACAGTCTGCGTTCCTGCCTCTCCGTACTTCCTATGTATGTTGTTGGCGGTCACTTGAGTCCAGCTCTTCATCTTTCTGAGCGACCCATCAGAGATCATAGAAACGGGTCCTATGATAACTTCTTTACCCTTGTGAAGCTGTGCGATGTTGTCCGGGTACGGTTTCCTCAACCTCGAATGCCATAGTAGGGATTTCCACAATTCGAGATCCCCAAATTCCAGTTTCCATACTGGCGGGCCTCTGAGAATGTGATTTGGACACCCCATTCTGATGATCACAATATCGGCACCCTCCGTGTTCCTTTTCAAGTAGTCCGCATATTTCTCCGCTACCCACGACATCTCCGTCCAGTAGAATGCAGTCGTGTCATTTGAAAAGTCGTTCGGGAGAGGGAACTCTGCGTTAATGGTCTCGAGAGCAACACTTCCATCGGCTTGGAAGAGGTTTCCAATTCGACCTTTTGAAGTTGCGCGAAACAGAGTAGTGTGTTCCACAATATTCCGAGAGTAGTCCTGGGGCTCTTTTCCTCCTCCTCGTAGGTTGGGACCTTGTGATGAGAGTTCTTTGGGCTTCAGGAACTCCACGATTCGCTCCTCGAGATCTTTGAGCGTGAGGAAATTGATATAAATAATCTCCCGCAACCATGCCCAGAGACTCTGGATCTTTCGAACATCCTCGAAGTTGGGATCCATTAGAGAGTGGATGAGCTTCTCTGAGATTCCTACTTTCCTCAAATTCTTTTCTGCCTCCTCCGGCGGATCATCATTCTTGTCCGCCAACAATTCTAGATGGCGGAAGATCATGTAGAGATATTCCGTTTCTAAATCTTGCGGCTCACTGACCCAGTTCTCTAGGAGGCTGAAGGCTGTCTTGACATCAAACCCGATAAACTCCAGGGCCTCCGTTGAGTACAAGGTGACTGGAATCTCCAGATACTCCGCAACCTTAGATGACGACGAGGAGCTCACAGATCGATTCGAGTCTGATTGAACAACTGTCGATGGGGGTGTGAACAGTTGCCCTGCGATCCTTCTCCGTCCTTTATTCGGGGGGGAAAAGGAGCCCGGATGTGTTCTCTCGAGCTGCCTAAGTGTGTCCTCTGTAAGAACATGTCTTGTGGGAGACATTTTTGGAGAACGCCTGTTTTCGTGAAGTGACTAGAGAAGTGTAAGAAGGATAGGTCTGAAGATTCTCGCAGCTAGATATTTATATCTCCTGGAGGGAAATGTGCAACTAGTTGAAGATCAACCGTGGAATCATCATGCGCTAAAAACATGAAACCTGGATCATCCATTCTTCGAAAGTATCAACAGTGCCCAGTGCTCACGGAATATTAAAAATTGAAAAAAAAAAAAACTCATTGCCATGGAACCTGTTTCCTCTTCTCTTCACACACACACAATCGCCTTTAAGGTCTAAAATTGCAGATCGAGAGTTCCTATATATCTCTTTATCTTTTACTCCCTAAAATATAGCTTAGATAATAAATAAGATTTTACAGTATTTAAGCTAAGACACAAAGCCCCGAGTCGCGTAGAGAAAGGAAGAAGTTCTACAGCGTGCAGGTGGATATATATACCCTTAGCTAACCCTCCTCGCTCTAAAAAAAATAGAAGATTATCCTTACTCATACTCATACCGATGCTCATTACCACCACCGTCTTTACTCCCCCCCTCTCTCTCTCTCTCCGAACAAGCATACACATCCACAAAACTCAAACGGTCCCTCAAAACGCGTCCCACATTCTCATGATGACAACTTATTCCTGTTTTGAGCGGGAAGCCCAGAACACTACTCCATGCACAGGCGGAAACAAGGTTTTTCAGTCAAGACGTCGAAAGCGCGTATAGAAAAGAAAAGCAAGTCTGAGATCAGTAGCCTAGGATGGTTTTATATACCCACCCCTTCCCCTCTTCCCTTCCTCTCCACAGCCACGCCACAGGATACAAAGATGGTGACGACCACTACTCACTATCCACAGCCGCATACAAGACAGGACCATGATCAATCACATCAGACCAACTCTTCAATTTCTACTCTTTCCAATTTTCTTCCAAAGTCCATATCCAGCAATATCACATAACCCTCTCATCAACCCATTATCATGTATATATCGCGTCGCATCGCATGGCATCAAACGTCCAACATGCAACACTACCCTCTATCGACTCTATCCTCTATCTCACCGCGACGACCATGCACGCTAAAATGCATACAAAAACGTCCTCGGCCCCACTTTTCTCCTCGAACCCTAGACTCCCATCGAATCCAAACCAGCATGCCCTCTCTTCTCGTCCGCAAAACGGGGAAAATCATATTCCATGAACATAACACCAACATCCACCTACTTCTTCCACTTCAACTTCCCCAACGGCCCCTTCCTCGCACTCGTTCCGGGCGTCCCCTCCTCCTTCTCCCTCGCCTCTTCCTCCTTCCTCTCATCCTTCGTCGGCGGCCTCGGCTGTTCCGCAAACCGGATACCCGGCGCTCGTCGCGCCACATTCGCCGCCTCGCCTTGCGGCTGCCCAGCCCCGCCGCGCGCGCTATGGGCTCCCGTGCCTCGTCCAGTCTCGAGCGGATCGCCGCCCTCTTCTTCTTCCGAGTCGGAGTCCGAAGGCTCGTCTTGACCGATACCTAGGGCGCCGAGACGCCGTTTGCGCTCGGCGGCGGTCTCGCCTTCGTCCATGCGGGACTTGTGGGCGGGTGGTTGGTTTGAGTCTGATTTTGGCGAGGCTGATCGCGGGGTTGGGTCAAAGAGTGTCTGCTGGCCCTGTGACGAAGGGGCCTCGTCAAAGAAGCCTTTGGAGTCCGGGGAAGCTTGTTCTTCAGCTAGACGGCGGCGTCGCTGAGCGGCCGTTTCGCGGGATCGCGAGTGGTCCAGCTTGTAATTGGCCAGGTCTTCGTGGACAGAGTGGAAAGGAATGTCCTCTTCTTCGCTGTCAACAAGCGTCAATCCTTCGGGCCCACGCTTGCGGTCTTCTTGGTGCGCTTCGGGTGAGTCGACCTTCTGGAGCTGCGCCTCGCCTTCTTCGCCAATGACGGGCGGAACCTGAGCCTGCGTCGACGCTGCTCGTCTTCGCGCTTCGTCCTTCGCATCTTGCTTGGCTTCCTCCTTGACACCTTCTGGCACATCGCTATCTTCGATAAGTTTGGCGCGGGACTTTGGATCCAACTTCGACATTTGTGTAATGAACTCGACTTTGCTCATTCTGCGCCCACCCGCTGTGACTGTAAACCGCAGGCCATCGTCATCCTCGTTCTCATCTAGGTCCTGCTTCTTTTTGCCATCTGCGGGTACGTCCTGAGCACCAGACGGTCCAGCTTCGGTGCGAGAAGCGGGCATGCCCATATATGTACCCATCCTGCGCAGGCTCTGCATGGCACGACCTCCAGTCTCGACCATAGATGCCTTGTGATCCACCCCAGGACGAGATGTTTTGTCTTTCGAATGACCCGGGATGTCGTACTTCTTGAGCACTTCTCCATCTTCGTCTTCGACGATGATGGTGTTACCGAATTGATACGCAAGCGCTGGACCACGCTTCTGGGGAGGCCTCTGTGCCTTTGGCGGCTGCGCTGGCTCTTCTCCGTCGCTCGGACGAGTTCGACCTGAGAAGCTTTGCATCCTCTTCCGCATATTCCATCTGCCTGTGGGGTGCTCTATGCCCTCCTTGATCGCATGTAACGCTTCTCCAGGTGCCTCCTCCGCTTTTCCGCCATGTTCAGTCTGTGCAACTCCATGCTCAACGTCCTTTTCAGACATGAGACGGCGTGCCTCTTTTTCATCCTGCCTCTTCCGCTGCTTCTCGCTCTCACCCTGTCGGCTCTCACGTACACCAAGTACATTGCCTTCTTCGTCTTCGATGACCGTGTTGCTGCCTTCTTGGTATATCTCTTCTTCTGACTCTACACGATGAGCCTTCTCTTTACTCAAAGAACTCTCCGGAGAGTCATCACTGGGGCCACCAGCCAGGGTGTCTGAGTCCTGAAGCGGCGAAGTTGGCTCATACTGATCCCTAGTAGCCCTGTCAGGCGCAATTGCAGACTGCGATACTGGTCCGCCAGGCCCTCTGCCCGCATCCCACTTCCGCCGGCGCGCCGAGGGGCGGAGAGAACTCGCTCGGCTTGATGCATTCTCTTCCTCTTTCTGACGACGGAGAAACTGACCAGAGACGCCAACCGGAGGAAGTTGACCGGGGCTCGCCAGCTCCCCCTTTTCGTCCATCGATGATTCCGAAGGTCGTCGACTGAGCGACATGGAAGTTCGGGATCTCGACTGGATGCGCGGTAGTCGGTCCATCCAGGTTGGCCCGTCTTCCTTGGCGGTCGTGTACGACAGGGAGATGGTGAGTGTGTTGATGTGCTTCCCAAGAGTAAACACAGCAATGGAACTGCCATGCACCACGATACTGCAAATGACTAAGAAACACGTGATCGGCCATATCATCTCGATGATGTTAAGATGCTCAAACCCTTCTTCTGGTAGCGCGGCGAGCGGAGTGGTGCTTTCAGTTTCGAGTTCAGCACGAGCCATAATGGCCACAAACAAGCCACCCACACCAATTGGTCCGAAGTGTCCGGCGAACAGCGCCTCACGCCAAGTCTTTATATCCGGTATTATAGGCTTGAGAGCCATCATGATGGGTATGCGGCGGAAGAGAAGGACCATAAATCCAAGCACCACAAGCCGCCAGGGCTGAATGCCGATGACATCCGAGTTGAAAAGCTCCCAAGGAATGATGGTACCAAAGTACACGAAAAAAGCCAAATTGATGAGCAGATCGATGACGTTGGACACATGGGCCTCCTCGGTCTTTTCGAGAAACCAGCCATCGTTGGAAAATCCGACACCGCAGGCGAAGCCCACAAGCAAGTCGTCCATTCCCAACAGACTTCCAGAACCAGCGCAAAAGAGAGCGAGGACAAAGTAGAATACCAGGAAGCTCTCTCTGTCAATGAGGTCGTGCTCATGGGACCAACGGATAGCGCGACGAGCAGCGTAGCCTACTAGGACCCCGTAAACGGCGCCCCAGACACATTCGTAAAGGATCGAATAACAGAACCAGTGTAATGCGACCTCATTGGCGTCCGGGCGGTAGCGAATGAGATATACGGCCAGGTAAATAAACGGAAAGGCCATGCCATCATTGCAACCGGATTCAGCGGAGAGGAGATCTCGGAGATGCTTGGGAACACGCTTTGCAAACTTGCCCTTTCCTACTACGGAAGAGGCCAGTACAGGGTCGGTCGCGGTGACACAAGCTGCGACACAAAGACTGTCTAGCCAGTTGAGATGCGATCCAAACAAGGCCCAGATGAAAAGACTGGTGATTAGCCAACCGAAGGTCATGACGGGGATCAGCAGCAACGTGACAGATCTCCAATGCTTCTCCATGTACGCTCGCGGCAACTCGACGCCCACGGCGAAACATTGCACGACAAGAACGATGCGGGAGAATTCTAGGGTAATGAGGTCAACATTTCCCCATGATGCTGGATCGATGAGGTCGGCCGCATGAGGCCCAAATATGATGCCGCATAGCGTGGCGACGGTGGCTTCACCAATGTAGAGGCGCTCTTTAATGATGGATGAGCACAGCATGAACAGGCTGGTGAAGCCGCCCAGGATGATGTACACCAGGTGCGGCTTGGTGATGGACAGGTGTTCCCACGCCATTCTGTCGAACTAGAGCAGTGGGTATGTTCTAATGAACGTAGTGTGTCTATCGTCGCAACGAGCGTGGGGGGTGACTATGTCGGAAGGATGGAAGTGCTGGGAGGTTGAAGCCCAGATTGTGGGCGGAGCGCTCGAAAGGTTGAGTTCGCAATTGGATGCATGTATGGAGGGTGCGCCCAGTCGCCGCTCCCTTATCTGGCCTACGAGGCGGTTTGCGTTCGGGGTGGGAAGGGAAAGAACGATCCGGGGTGCTTCGGCAGGTGGCTGAGAATGAAGGTCAGTGGTGGTGAACGGAAGATTATCGCGAGCGGTCGCCCAAGACCAGCAAGGAATTTTGATCGAGCTTACAAAGACTGGGCTAACTCTTGGGGAATCCTTGGGACCGAAAAGCTCAATGACCGGGAATGGCGTCGTGAGTGAACTCCGGGACAATCTCGGAGCCGTTCAACGTGCGTGCGAATGCTCAACACAAAGGCCGCGCTGACTCCACACGATTACAGTTGATGGATCTGTGCAATTGCGCTCCCACGCGCGTCGCTAGATCTGGCAGAGACAGTCGTCTGTACTGCCGAGGCCTGGGAGTCAGAAATCACAGAGGAGCAGAACAGGACCGCGTTGCTGCGGGCATGCCAGTGTTTAATACTAGTGCTCAGATTATCGTGCTGGGCCTCTTGGCCCGCGCAGACGACCGCTTGGCTTGCGTAGTCACTCATCGCCGCCGCTGAGAAGCCAATCAAAGGTCGCATTCTCATCTCGCCCAGAGCGGGAGTTGCAGGCCTCAACACCAGCTGCCCGGCATCACGGCACTGCTGCGCGAGAGGCGCGGAAAGGCGCTTTCGGCCTCGTCGCAAACCCGGGAGATTCCTAGATGCCCGAAAACCATAGCATCTTTCACCGTCTCGTTTCGCTTGAGACAGTGCTACGACAAAGGGCCCAGCCAGCATCCATCCGCCACGTGCAGCCCGCAAAGTTCCCCACGTCGTACATCGCACACAGTCGGGCGTGGGGACGGAGAGGAAGCGTGCGAATTCCCATTGGGCCGTCTGTAGAGTTGGTGAGGCATCACATGATGCAGCAAAACGCGGTTGCATATGCAGCCAGCAAGCCGTTCCACTCCACCGACGAATGATGGGACGGGTAGTTCATGCCAGTAAACTCTGTACCACGGCACAAGACTCTAGGCTTACGAGGAGCTGTCTCTTCACTTTTGGTTCGTCCTTGTGGACAAGTTGCCCACAGTAGATACAGGTCGCTGCAGTGTGATATGTGCGTCTTTCTCCAAAGCATGAGTCAAGCACACAAGTAAGCATTACTCAGTGTATAGTATGTCCCTCCAGGCTGTCAAATGTTCATCCGGCCTCTGTCGACGACTTGAACTTGACGACTGCAGCAAGATGCTCCCACGAGCTCCGATTTGCTGGCCTCGAACTGCTTTAATCCATGCCCCATTGTAGGCCTTTTGTTGTTGTTAGGCTGGATCATCCATTCAGCCCTCAATCAATAGAACGGAGGCGCATTATTGGACATGTCGTAGACGACTGAAAAGTAAATATTGAGGCCTGTACAAGTATGTACCCAGGCACCGTACCTATATACAATTTCCCATCACCAGCTGAAGTATATGCAGAGCCTATCATGACAACACCACGTCACAGGCACCAAGATCTAGCGCCAGCCCAAAAAGCCCAATACTCCTCCGATCGCCGCCCAAAGCTCAAAAGCAATGTCAAGATATCCAGGATATACCCAAAAGACGGGTGCGCAACGCCAGGATGTCCCCGATGCAGAATCCCAAAATCGACTTTTTCGCTGCCCAAAACGCAAACAGGGATTGCCCTTCCAAAACCGACTCGCCAAATGCTGCGCTGTCCAAACTAAACCATGCATGATATCCACAAATCTTAAAAACGTTGAATACTTGAATTTTGAAACACCCATATTTCATGTCGTCATAACACGGTGCCGAAGGTGGCCCAAGAGTATATCAATGGCCCACTGGTAGCCACGTTCGTCGTTCATCCAAGCTTCTGCTGTTGACCCGGCTACCTGGCGTAAGGGGTATCTCCACTCGGCCTCTACTTCGACTAGCCTCTGTCTCGCTCTCGCTGTCATCGTCATAGGCGTCGGACAACCTGGAAAAGTAATCGGCCAGACCACTGGTGGGGGAGGCAATGGTCTCGTAAAGCGGCGGTGGAGTTTCTAGAGGTGGCGGTGGCTGTTCGTCCTCAAAAGCTGGGGGGTTGAACGACGGCGCTCGAAGAAGATGCATCGGGCGCTGCACCGTTGGCTCTGTAGGCCCTCCAATGTGCGCCTGTTGCGGGCGTGCAAGGTCAGGGCTGGGTAGGGTCATGTCCGAAGCACTTGAATCTCCCCTCGCGCGTGCTATTGAAGCAAGAGTCGGTACAAAGCTGGTGGGAGATGCCCGGCGGATAGCTGCACCTGGACAACCACATTCCGGCATCCGAGCAGTGCCGGTGTTGGGTTCTGGCGATGAGTACGCAGGAAGCGCAATGTTTGCTTGAGTGGCTTGACAGGAGAGTATGTGGAAGGGCGAGTCGATCGATATCTCGAAATGTCGCCTCTTAGTGGGATCATTCTGGTCTGGTTTCGACAGTCGCATTACGATCTAAAAACTGTCAATGACTGTACTTATTTCTAGAATATAAGAGGTGGGACTCACTTTGATCCAATGATGGACCTGGATGTTCTGGTAGGTTGTGTCAAAATGTAATCTTGACTGCTTGTCTTTGTCCTTGAGGTTGTGACAGCTTGGCAGTTGGACGTTGAACTCCATTTCGGTTGGGCCAATATTGGCGTCTCCGTTGAGATCACCTAAAAGGTTAGAGGGATCCTGAACTTGAACACTCTCGCCTCTTGACGCTGCTGCCCTTTGATCATAGGGCACGCCGCCCCCAGAGACGATTCGCATGGTACTTCCAGGGAATGTGCTCGTCGGCGGACCATCTGCTCGCTTCTCAAACAGTTGAACTTTTCGGACGGGCTCCATGCGATGTACGCGTTTATTCGCACAAAAGTATTCGATGTTTTCAGTCACGAAGACTTTAATCCTATGACATTGCACTTTTGCGAGTGGCGTAAGTTTGAACGCAATGGGCACCTGCGCACCAAGAGGAAATGATTTGCCAGAAATCACAATGTCGTAGTGCAACTGATCTTCCCAGCTTCGGCTGATTGCTATTGGCTCCACCTGCTCCAAAGACCCCTCTGACGGTGCTCGTATCAGGGTAATCTCTTTCGTCCCAACAAGGTTCGCACGGAAAGCGCCGGCGCGTTCCACAGTAGCTTCCAACTCATACTTGACGGAACCGAGCTCGACGTCGATGGTTTCAGGAAGGTGGCTGTCGAGTGGTAGTTCAAAGTTGTACAGGTACTCGCCCGGGTTAAAGGTTCTGTACCCCTTCTGTGCAACCGATGGTCCGTTACTCGAGGATTCGCCCTTTCCAAAACTCCGAGATTGATTGACAGAAAGCGCGAGCTTCTTCGCTTCTTTTGAGTTCAAGTTGGTGGAAGATGAATTTGGAGAGTTTCCAAACAACCCAGTCCTTGTTGGAGGGGCTAAGTTGGAAGAGGTGTTCTTCTGCAGCTGAACGTGATCCGCACCAGTGCTAGTTTCGGCTGTTGGGAATTGAGCATTGAAGAATGGCCACGTGTGGCTCATGATGTTGTCAACCTCTTCGAAATCCACTTTCTTAGGGGGGATGCCTAAGCTCAGTCAGTGTCTGTTGGAACAACAACGGTAAGGCTGAATACCTTCGGGCCACTTCGTCGTGGCTTTCCCTCGAAACTTGAGGGTTATGGCCTTGATCTTCGCAGGTTTGGTCACTTTTAAATGCAACGAGCCTCGGAGCATCGCAGTGCTGCGGTCCGAGTGTTCTGACTGCTCGAAGCCTTGAAGAAAGAGGACAGGCTCGGTCAATTGTATGTTGACAACGATTCCATTTCCCGACGCTAAAGGCTTCTCTTCTGGTACGGCCTTGACAGCGCTGTTCACAATATTTTTCGCGGATTGTCTGCCCGATGACCGTTGGCTCTCTACCAATGCAGGGCGAGGGCCGCCCATGGCTACCGAATTGCGCGGACTCGACCTCATCTCGCCAGTCATCCACGACCTCCTCCGACTGTCCGCAGAAGCCCTGATGGAAGGTGCGGCACTGCTGAGGGAAGATCGAGGCGATGTTTGGTCGTCGGGTTGCGGGTCGGAAAGGGTGAGATGGGAGTCTATGAGAGAACGAAGGAAACGTTTGGCGTTATCTCGGGGGCCCGCCAGCTTTTCGAAGATGTATGTCTTGCTGCTGGATTGGCGACGGCGGAAGAGTATGGGATCCGGCCCAACGTGGGCAATGTGGATGCGGTGCGGTCGTCGGTTCCGGCCTTGGAAGAGGCCCCGTCCGGCACGGGTGGGATCGTGCAGGTGTTCGGGGATATAAGATAAGCGTCCTCGGTCGGTGTAAACGTGCAGGTAGTCTGTCATGGCGGAGCGACGTGAGTACGGGACTACCAGCGAGCGACTATAGTGATAGAAGGGTGGTGGAACATGAGGACGGCGGGAGGTGACTATTAAAGAATTGCAGCGACGAAGACAGGACAGCAGAGGCCGATGTGCAACTCATCAAGTCATGGGCGAGGTACAAAGGACTGGTTGGCTAGGGTAACATGTCCAGGTACCATGTAGATGATGCTTTGGGAAGGGGCAGCAGACACAGTCCTCCTTGCGGAACAAAGGCGCCTGAGGGTTGAAGGGAAATGAGACAGGGACTCACAATCAAGAGGAGGGCTTCAAGATGTGGGCCATGGACACGGTAAGAATGATTCAAAGCCAGATGATGCACATGCCAGCGTAAACTACGTGCAAGAGCTGGGCAGGCGGTGAATGGTTCCGGGGCGGAAGTGTGCGGGTGGTCCCTGTCGCTGAGGTGTGCGCTGGCTTGCAGCGGCTCTGCACTGTCAGGAAATGACAATAGCAGGGAGTGCAGCAATTAAAAAGGGTAGGAAACAGGGCCCATGGGCATGTCGCAAGAGCGTCCTGCCCTGTAAGCAGGGTGAGATGGTGCCGTCGTCAAGCGGATGACGCGGAGCGGTTAGGCTCAGGTGTGGGGAGCGCGGCGGGGATCGCTGGGCTGGACGCTGGGATGGATGGCCTGCGATTAGCGGAGGAAGCAGTCGGCGAAGAGGCAATGCAATGACAGAGACGCGCCGTCAGTATTATGCGTACCGACCTAGCAGTGCGGGCAAAGCAACAGTCAAAGAAGCGTGGGCTATCGAGAAGGCACGGGTACTTCTCTAATAAGCCCCCAGAGGCTGGCCGATGACAAGAAGCGCTTCGGTCGCCGGTGATATCATCCACAGCATCAAGGCACAGACAGCCTCTGGCAGGGCGCCTCAGAGTCTCTCACGGCGCGCGTTGGAGCTTGGCCACCCGGTGTCGGCTTAGTCGCCAGCAAACCTGGATGGATGATGGCTCCGCTAGACCTCGTCCAGCTGCGCGAGCTCTGCGCTGCCCATCCATGAGGCTGCTCGGAGGAGTCAGAGTCTCCACGCACGACGCCGCGACACGCCGGGCCGCCGTTGAGCGAGCAGCAAGCGTCGTGCGAGCGGGCAGCGGGCAGCGGGCAGCGGGAGCTGACGAGGACACGAGGTTCAGCCACTCTGGGCGCGCGCATCAATGTCGAAAAGCAGAGTCGCAAACGGGCAGTGAAGCGGGACTGGCTGCACCTCTGCTGTGCGTGCTGAGGTCATGAGGTAGTCGACCCCCATCCGCAACCTTGGAACCATGCAGGCTGCTTCATGTGGGCAGGACTCGTGTGCTGTTGCTGGCCCTCCAGCATGGCCAGTCAATTATTCCCGACGCCCATGCGAGCAGCGAGTAAAAATGTCGTGGCCGAAATGGCTATCGTAGATCCTGATGCCGTAGTGATCGCCAGACCGGGGTGCTCAAAAGGGCCGCCATGAGATGCCCCGCGGTAGAAGCCCTCCGGCGATCGACAGCAACCTGCGATTGAGTCGGCTTGTTAGGCAGGGCAGCGTCCACCTTTGTCATCGCCCGAAAGGGGATCTTTCTGCCAGGCGTATTACGAAGGAGCTGCAGGTGCTTTGAATTCGGGAACACTGATTGCCCAAATGCAGCCTGCAGCTAAAAAAGCTGTGCTGGACTTTGTCACAGTCTATAGCATCAGCTTTATCATTTTATCATGTAGTGGACGACGACGTTGAAAAAATGCTTAGGAATCCTCGCTCCAGTGGAAACCAGCTCCTTCATCAACCATTGTACCTTCGTAGTCAGGAGCTGCGTCACCAGCACGCAAATAGAGCCTTTGACGCCACGGAAGACACCTGTCGTGGCCGTCACGTCCTGGATCTTGCGATCTCCAGGACCATGGAACGTAGCGGCAGAGCAGCAAGATCTGGCACCGATGTGGCTGAAAATAAGCTTGATTGTCCCGAGATGCACGTGATTCCCCGCAACGCGACCCAGCCTGACTGGATACGCGCTTGGCCTACCGAGACGCGACCTCGACATTGTTTCTTGAAGCCCTCCGCCGTAGCACCACGCATGGCTAATGCAGCGCGGCCATGAACAGTCCCCCGTCAACGCCGAGAATGCACACTTTCGCTGGGGGTTATGGTGAGCCCGTCGCCAGTTGTCCCAACATCTACTCTGCTCATGCAACTCAGGAACCAGCCAGATGCCCCTCGCGGGCGCAATCTTATGTTGCACTTCCATCTCCCCGGAGCAGCGTGTACGTACGCCCTGCTACTTCATGCGATCCCCTCAGTCTAAGGCTGTATGACAGACAGAACTCGCATCCATCGGGGCGCAGATGGGCGCGACCATCAAGCTCGACCTCACTTCGGACGTCACGCATCTCATTGTCGGAAACATCAGTAGCGCAAAATACCGATACGTTGCGAAGGCGAGAGAGGACGTAAGAGTGCTTACGCCCGAATGGCTGGAAGCACTCCGGGCCCTCTGGATGGAGGGCGATGATGTGGACGTGGCTGCGCTTGAGAGGGAGTACCGGCTGCCCACCTTCTACGGTCTCAACATCTGCCTCACCGGATTCGATAATCGTGCGTTGCTAACACTATCGCGCTATCGGCCACCACTGACATCAGGTAGCGGACCAGCGAAAGTACATTCAAGAAATGGCTACGCAGAACGGCGCGGAATACCACGGCGACTTGACCAAAACGGTTACTCATCTAATCGCTGCCACGCCCACGGGGAAAAAGTACGAGCATGCTGTCAACTGGAGAATGAAGATTGTCTCGCGGGAATGGTTCGAGCAGAGCCTGCAAAGGGGCATGACCCTGGACGAGGACTGCTATCACCCTACCAAGCCAGTTGAAGAGCGGGGCTATGGTGCTTGGGACCGTAGGCGCAGCACGTCTCCAACACTCGGCAAGCGCAGTCGCGACATAGAGCAGGCCACGTTGGTCAACCCTCGTCAGCGCAAATTGCGGCGCTCTGCGAGCTCCAGGATGGGCATTCAGAGCGAGGCGTTGTGGGCAGGTATAACCGCAGGCGGATTAGAAAGGAAGATACAGGAGACAGATGATTGGACAGACGATGGCCTTGCCAGGAGCTTACCCACATTGGATCCTCCGGAAGCAACATGTCTTGATGAGAATGCGCATGCGTATGTGCAAGACGATGCACAGCCTGCGAACCCTGCGTCTCACGCTCCTTCCCGCCCTACGGTTCTGAGCGACGGAATATTCCAGGGTCGCATGATCTTCACTTGGGGCTTTGATTCGGAGAAAGTAAGTAGCGGCTCCTGTCCTGCAGTGCGGGCCGAATTGACAAAGCCGAAGACCAAAATCCTACAAGATCACCTGGGAGGCAATGGTGCTACCGTCATCCGCCAGACCGCGGACCTCGCGCCGCTCAGTGCCGATGACCTCAATTGGGGTTTCGTAGTCATTCCACACGATGTCGAGACTGACGTTGAGTCGCTTCCGGGAGGCGCCGGAGCTATGACTTTAGTCACCAATTGGTGGGTTGAGCGCTGTGTCTACACTAAAGCTCTGGTAGACCCCACAGAACACGTTCTCTGCAGGCCCTTCGATAAGTTAGCCGTTAGTGGTGAGTTGATTCTAAAGGTCGGAAACAAAAGCTTGCTTGTCCTGACCGTGTTTAGGTTTTAGCGAGCTAACGATTAACTCCACTGCTTTCACTGGCATCGAATTGCTTCAGGTGACGAAAGTTGTAGCACTAATGGGTATGGTCGAGACCGTCGCTAGTATGCTAGCCTCGCATGCTAATATCAGTAGGAGCAACCTATGATGAATTCCTCACGACCAAGACATCCGTCATAGTCTGCAACACCCGGAAACCTAATGCAGACAAGTTCAGATTTGCTACGGATAAGCGGATACCGGCAGTGCATGCAACATGGCTGTGGGAATCTGTAGCCACGGGCGAAGCACAGCCGTATGACAAATACCTTCTAAACAGACTATCTCCGCTACAACAGAAACCCCGCGAGAGACCTCCAGGGCCTTTCGAGGAGGTACCAACAGCTCCTCTCTCCGAAGAAGACAGCCTGAAGCTTCGAGAAAGGAAGCAGGTCCAGAACCCAAAACAGGCACAGAAACCCCACTCGCGGACTGGCGCTCAGCCACCTGGTGCTTTATCATTAACTATATCAGCGGACCCAACACCATCACCCACCACCGCTTCCACCACGCACCCTAACACCACCGCGGGCGAATTGACTACAGACCAAGATGACTCCTTCTTTGGCAATTTGGACGGATCCACCTCCCTTCCCCTCCAGGATATCAATCCCAGCGTTAACTCCCCGCCCAAGCCCTCGATCTCGTCAAACACATCGCTCAAGACGAAGAGCTCTGCCACATTATCAAACTCAAGTTCTTCGTCTAATGTACTGCCCAAACCAGTGCCAACGACGTGCACATCCAGACGTGCGCCACGACATCCCACACCCGACTCTGTGATTCCACCTCCGACGGACGTAGCAGTACACGAAGATAACGATGACGAGAAAAAGAAAGAGACAGAGAAGGAAAGGGAAAAAGAAAAAGACTACTCCTCCATAATGTCCAACATCCTCGCCCAACGCAAAGCCGCCAGCGCCCAAAACCCATTCCCGCTCAACCCGCAAGAAGCAAGCCGCCAGAAACGCCGCCGCCAACTCGGTCGCGCTCCCAGCGCCCGCAGCAACCCCTCCACGGCCGACGGCAAGCCGCTCTCCCGCGCTAGCTCCGTTTCGGCGCCCGCAAACGGCGCTGATGCGGAGGCTGAGCCGGACGGCGCGTTCGACTCGGTGCTTGGCCCTGGCGAGACGGAGTTCGGTAGGGCGAGGACGGTCGAGGTGTACCAGCCCAGTCAGGAATTGGGGTGGGATGCGCATGGGGCGCAGGAGGCGAGGGAGCAGATGATTCGCGCGATGGGCGGGAAGGTGGAGAGGGTGAGGGGCGTGGTTGTAAGGGATGTTGGGGGGGAGAGTGGGTTGGGGGTTGGGGGCCGGACGAGGAGGAGGAGAGGGTGAGGTGGATATGAAATTGGAGATGATGGAGATGGAGATGGAGGTGATGTTTTGGGGTATGTGGGGGTTGGGGATGTGTGGATATGTATGGACGAATGTTCGTGTTGTGCGTGAGGAGGTTGAGATTGCGACGCTTTTGGATTGTTTAGGTCTGTTGGACAGATGGCATAGCACGAATGGCATGATGCGGGTGCATAGCATGGGTGCATAGCGTGGCGTTCACGAGGTCAGCGACATTTGCATAATCTCACGAAGCCGTTTACACAAGAACCTGATCTCTTTCCGAGTCATATCCAAAAAGCTGACGTTGTTTAATGGAACGCCGTTTGGAGGACAGACAGTACAGAGGCGATCGAATGCCGACATAAGCTTCCAGCTTCCGACCATTTCAACATCCCACACCCCAGTACCCACACACTCCCCATTCCCATCCCATCTTAGTCATCCAAACCATACGTAACCTTCAACCTCCTCCCCAAATGCTCGCCCGCCGTCAACACCTTCGCCTCCCCATCCCCCTCCCCATCCCTCTTCCTATCTCCCTCTCCCTCACCATTTATACCCAGCCCAACATTCCCCCTCTGCCTCCCCATCTCCTCCCTACCCAACCCCGTCTCGCCATACGCCGCAACCCGTCTGCCCGGCACAGCCTCGAGGCGCGCGTCGTCGAGCGGATGGCAGAAATACGCGATGCTGTACCGCTCCGAGCCGCCGCTGAAGGTCACGCGGTGGAGGGTGCTTTTCAGGAGGCCGCAGGTCCAGAAGCTGAGGATGTCGCCTATGTTTACTGGAGGGTGGGAGGGGTTAGTGATAAAGGGTAAAGGGGGGGGAGGAGGAGAGGATGGGGAGGGAAGGGAAGGGGAGGGGAGGGGGAGGGGGATGGGAGGGGAGGTGGATAAGGGGATTGGTGCTCTTAGTAGGACTTGTGAAATGCTAAGACGAGAGGAACCGCGTAGTGAAAAGTTGCGTACCTAGGATCGGGGGGTGGGCGAGGGTGGACGGAGACGAGTTTACGGGGACGGGCGTCCATGATCGGGATGAGGTGGTGGGGGATGAAGAGGAAGATGAAGATGAAGACGGGGAGTGAGAAGTCGATGGGGCTGGGGAGAGCAGTTCTAGCCCGGGCTGGCCTGGGAGCCGGAAGAGGAGGGTTAGCGAGCCGTAGTCGGAGTGCGCGCCTGCGCGGATCTGCGTCTCGTTCTGAGGTGAGGTTGAGCTGGGGGATGGGGAGTGCGTCTTGGGGTAGTAGAGTAGTCGGAATATGGAACCGGATGTGCCGAGGGATTGGTCGTGGCGTGTTGTGAAGTAGGTTGGGTCTGGGATGGCGAGGGCGGTGCCTAGGAGGGTGAGAATGCGGGTGCAGAGGGTGTGGCAGGAGGTTTGGAAACGCGAGATTAGGGGCGTTTGGGATGAGAGGGGGGTTGGGAGGGGTTGAAGACTGCCGTTTGGGGGTGGTGGGGCGATGTTGAATGCTCTAGGGTTTGGTTAGGATGGGGGTGTGAGTGGTGGCAAGGGGAAGGTATTGCTACTCTTTGGGATCGCCTTGCTATTTGGGAGTCAGTGGGTTTCTGAGGCTGATGGCTGAGAGTCATTACGATACCTTCTGGCCATCAGGGTCAAGTGCCTCGCCTTGCATGGTCACCCATCCCCGGTTCTTGCCTCCGGCTTTGTCGGAGTGGATGGCGTACTCGGATTTCTGCTCTTTGGGCGACTGGAAGAATTGTTGAGACTAGACATATTAGACATCTGGAACAGAGGCTGAGGGGTAGCAATGAGACTAACGAGATCAAACATATCGTCAATGTCCTGTGGCGGTATAGTCACGCCATCGTTCTTGATGAAAAGGAACCCATGCGTTGAGGCGGCATGAAGGACCTGCTGAGCAACGTCCGCGGAGGGGTTGGAGATATCTATGACAGGTATCCCTACATCTTCAAGCTCTGTCTGAGACATGGTGATAGAATGAGGTGGCAGTGACAGTTGACAAGCTGTGGCGGGAGACAAAGCTCTACAATCACTGATAAGACTAGAGGCTGCTTGGCTACTAAGCGCGCCAAAGCAACGGACAAGATACACGTGCGATTGCAACAGAAACAGGTAAGTAATAATATACGAAAAATGACATCCAACGCCCTCGATGTTTGGAGCAATGGAAACGTGAATCTCGAGTACGTCTACGGGTGTAGTACCTGAGGCTAGCCATATTGGAACTAGCGCAAAATGCAGGCAGGGCTGCCCAGTCGCGAGCTCACCTCGAGCTCTCCAAATTCTCGACGAGGTTGCGACGCAGCTTATTTCACCCTCTCCTCTCGCTGATCCTCGCCCTTCACGCCGCGAAGAGGCCTCTCACCGCCAAAACTGCCCGCCGGGGCTTATAGGTCCGCATTGAGGCCCACATCCACACAACCAGCCCAGGCTGCCATCGTGGTAGTTCCCCTCGGCGCCGTTGCCCGCCATGATTCGCGATTTTGAGACGTGGACCAGCAGCATTGGCGAGAATTCAGATTTGAACGAGCTGAGAGGCACTCGCGTCGCGATTGAGGCTGCCCACTATCTCAAGACCCGCATTCTTAACCCCCCAGAGGGCCCAGAGCCTCTCGTCCCTGCCCTCGGTGGTCTTCCTCTCGGCTTGACGCGCCATGTCAACGACGACCTCGCCCGCTTCGCAAGCTTCCAGATCGAGCCCTTGTTTGTCTTCAGCGGGCTCGACCTTGCGAGACCCGATAATCCCTTTCGAGGGCGTGAGGAAGGTGCTCTCGTCAACGCCAATGCTTGGTCCATGTACGACAATCATGAGGCACAACAGTCGGTCATGAGGTTTGGGGAATCGCGTTAGAGACCCGTTCTACCTCGCCGAGTCTGGAAGCTGACGACCACCAGGCTACGTAACCCCAGAAGACCTGTTCTGCGCCCTGCAGACCCTCCTCAGCCAGCGTAACGTTCCGTTTCTGGTTGCGCCATACAGCGCATGGGCTCAGGTATGGACCCCACACACGATGCACATGGACTGGGCTGATCAGAGTAGCTGGCCTACATGGAGCGACACAACACAGCCTCTGCCATCTCGGGCTCGTCAGAAATCCTTCTCTTTCCATGTCGAAAGGTAATTACGTCCTGGGATCTCGAGACTGGCTATTTCAAATTCGTTAATCGCGAGAAATGCATTGCGGAACTCCGGAAATTCACCAACAATGCGGACATCACCGAAGACATGTTCGTGGACGCGTGCTTGCTGTCTGGCTCCCATTTCCTGCAAACACTACCGAATCTCGATTCACCCCAGCGCAACAAACTCCCCAAGCCTATGGGCGCGATTGACATGATCATAAATGGTGGCCGCACTGGCATCTCAGTGGTGCTCAACAACCAGGACGATCCGCGATTTCAACAAATACAATATGTGGACAAGTACCGCAAGGCCCGGCTGGCGGTGAAGCATCATCCCGTGCTCACTGCAGAGGGCAAGATTGAGCCAATGGCAGAGAGCCAGATGCCGAACGATGGGCACGAGTTTATAGGACAGCGACTCCCAGACGAGATCTTACATCATCTCTCCAGGGGCTTGATCAACTCTCGCATACTCAATTGGGTAGCCACAAGCGAGATTGTTGAGGCTCCACCGGTGGACGGAGGTGACTCGAAAGAGTATCAAGACTTGATAAGCTCGAAACTCACTCCACTGCGCACAACTGCCATCAATTTGTTATCTTCTTCTCTACACAACTGGTACCAACACAAGGACCTCACCTTGAAATGCTGGTTCCTGGATGCGTCCGACAAGGCATATACTGCTACTATCAGTATGAAAGGCCTTGCAGACTCTAAAAGATTGGTGGAAACGTGGAACGTCAAGGAACCCGTATTTCAGAAGGTTTTGGCAGAATACAAGGTACGTTGAAAAACATCGGCTGTGTGACCAAGTCTGATTGATCATCCAGTCGAGAGGCTACTTGGGCAGCGCAATTCTGGCCCTAAATTCTCCTGACTTCGTAGCCAACTCGAGCACTGCAAAGGACAAGAAGAAAGACAACAGCAACGTAAGTCATATACAAAAGTCTATCACTGGGCATTCACTGACTTGTCCAAAGCTGCTCTTGACCAACACTGACGAGGTATTGAACAATGCCTTGTGGCGATTCCTTGCTGTGCGAGAATACGTCGACCAAAACCACAACTTGACTGCATGGGGCAAGGTCCTGATAGCGGTCATCACAACCTTGAAGGACAACAAGGAACTCGAGGAGGCAGCCGTCATGGCAGTGGAGCTACTTCGCCTTGGCATTCTTAATGACTCTACCATGTTCAGGAACTATAACGGCGCTCCGATGCGCGGGACTGGTCAGTCTCATCCCCAAAGCGCTATTTGACTGAAATGCTAATCTGATGATAGAGCGGGACCAGAAGTTTAACCTCCTGGTCTCCCGTGTTAGTGGTCTTGGGAGGTTGCACCATAAATCCATCGGTTTCACAGGTCCGCTCAGCAAGCACTTGTTGGGATACAATTCTATAATTGAAGCCGTTCGAAGCATAGTACGGGATACGGTCGAGGTGTGCGCCACACACCTGTTCATGAGCGGTTGCGTTAGCCGTGACATCGAAAATCTTCCGGAGATAGCGTCAAAGTGCGTAGAATGGCTCTCAAATTGGTTCGCATGGAAGATACTGACATTCGTCTAGACTTCCATTTGCCCTTCCGAACAACTGCGCGCTCAGCATTGCAGTCAAATCCTACCTCGACGAGCTGTTCACACATGAAATCCCAAGTTCTGCTGAGACGAAAGCGCTCGTCTCTGAGACGGCGGCAACTCGCTACTTCCCACAGTCAGAGAGTTTCGAGAGCGACTTGCAGACCGCGTTCAAGCTCTGGGATGCCGTATACGAAGGTGTCAAGGGGAGCGGCAATCTGGTCCCGTCTCAGGAGAAGAAGCATTGGACTGAAGCGAACGAGTGGCTGTCGCGCCTGCGGTAGATTGAAAAAGATTCCTCGGTTTGGGGCTTTAGCACACGAAAGATCAGCTATGTTTGAGTATTGGGAAGGCGGTACGAGGGAGATTGGCTCGGAAGCGCCTCTAGGACACTTGAGGGGAGGTAGCTCGGCTTCGGCAGAGGTGTGCTATAGTGAAGATGCAAAAGTCCACGCAGCATTGACGCCTGCTTAGGTAGATCAAACCACGAGAGTCCGCCAAGTCCTATCTTTGGCTTGGTTCAGGTCATCTCTACAGTAAAGCATGATGATTCGTAGCTTCGGGCTTGGTCAATAACACGCTCTCATGCTTCTAGTCACGATCACGATTGGACTTTTTGTCTGCCGACTACACATGCCACATACAAGACAGCAGCTACCTAATCCCAAGATAAGTCCGACCTGCTCTCAAGAAAATCTGGGGTCGGCTTGTGGGGAAGGTAGTTGAAGATGTCAGACGCTAACACCCGAAATCTACGTTCCGTGATTGGTGGAGCCGTTCCGATGGTGTACCTGTACCCGAGCTTGCTGCCGACCCGTCGACGTAGAACTACTAATGGTCATCTTATAACCACATCCAGCAGGTGATATATGACTACCATTCTCCTTCCACTCTTTGCAGATCTTGGATTGTGTCATCAGACTCTCAATTACCGTTCTTCTGCAATTGTACTTGTACTTGTACTTGATACCCCGCTTCTCCATCCACACTACATCAGATCAAATCAGATCTAAGGATATTGACTAGCTGTAGGCCAGTCGAAGTACACATTCGCCCCAATCGAATGAACAGTACTATTCCCTCATCTTTTCTCCCTACGCGGTATCGAACACCTCCCATCCCTCTATTCCATATCTATCGACAATCGAGCAATCCACACACACTCGCACCCAGCAAACTAAAACAAGTCCAAAAACAATGCCAAAGTCAGACGTCCTGATCATCGGCTCCGGCTCCGCGGGCATCTTCGCAGGCGTCTGGCTGGCGATACACGGTATCCCGTTTACGATCTTGGAGAGGAGGGGGGGAGCTTTGGAGATTGGGCAGGGTGCGTGAGAGGTTTTCTTTCTTGATCCTTACTTCTTACTCCTTCTTCATATTGAATATTTCCTCCTGTTCCTATCTTGTCATACACACGTGTATCTCTTCTCGCATCATCACCCTTTGTGTACAGATACCCCCTCTACTTCTGCTTCCACCTTCACTTCCACCTCCACCTCCAATCTCCATCCTGTCCACAGGTATCCATGTTCTCTAGTGTGATCGACTGACGAGAGGAAAAGCCGACGGCGTTCAATGCCGCACCGTCGAAATCTACGAGAGCTTCGGCGTCAGCGAAGAGTTGATTCGTGAGGGGTACCATGTCCGCGAGGTTGCGTTTTGGGGGCCCTCCTCCTCCTCCATATCGTCAGACAATGGACAGGGGAAAGGGATGGGGGAGGGGATTGAGAGGAAGAGCCGTGCCCCGGATACGGAAAGGGGGTTGAGTCATTGTCCGCATGTTATTCTGAATCAGGCGAGAATGAATGCGATTATGCTGGGGGTTATGGAGAGGGAGGGGAAGAGGCATGAGGGGGGAGGGGAAGTTGCGAACGGTATAGATGAGGAAAGGAAGGGGAATGGGGATATCGAGTACGGGGTCGAGGTCAAGGGTGTTGAAATTGATGGGGCTAGGGTTGGGGATCCGAATGCGCATTGTGTCAAGGTGGTTGCGGAGAAGGAGGGCAAGGAAGTGGTGTGGGAGGCCAAGTATGTTTTGGTACGTCTATCTAGCTTGTCTCCTCTCCTCCTCTCCTCTCCTCCTCTCCTCTCCTCTCCTTCCCCTTCCCCAATGCCCTCCCTCCTCCATCCATCCTACCACTAAGCTACCCCTTCCCTCACTCCCCTCCCTCCTAACCAACACAGGGCTGTGACGGCGCCCACAGCACCGTCCGCAAATCTCTCTCGACCCGCATGCTCGGCGACACCACCGACACCGTCTGGGGCGTCATGGACATCTACCCACTTACCACCTTCCCCGACATCCGACGCAAATGCACACTGCACTCCGCCTCAGGCGCCCTCCTCATAATCCCGCGCGAAGGCGGCTCCCTCGTGCGTTTCTACATCCAGCTCCCCCCCGGCTCAACGCCTGCCGCCGTCACACTGCCCGACCTGCTGGCGACCGCGAAGCGCATATTCGCGCCGTACGAGTTAGAGGTCGTGCACACGGCGTGGTGGTCGGCGTATAGTATTGGGCAGCGGATCGCAGAGCGGTTTGAGGAACAGGGACGGGTGTTTTTGACGGGCGATGCGTGTCATACGCATAGTCCGAAGGCGGGGCAGGGCATGAATGTTAGTTTGCAGGATGGGTATAATGTTGGGTGGAAATTGGGGGCTGTGCTTTCTGGGGTGGCGAAGTGGGAGGTGTTGGATACGTATGTGCTTGAGCGGAGGAAGACGGCGGAGGAGTTGATTGCTTTTGATAAGAGGTTTGCGAGTATGTTTGGCAAGAGGGAGGGGAGTGGGGAGGAGTTTGCGAGGTTGTTTGTGGAGAGTGGGAGGTAAAGTCTCTCTATATGTGTCGCCAGCCCTGCCCTAATGTTTTGATAGGTATACGGCTGGGCTGATGGTTAGGTATGGGGAGAATCGGGTCACGGATGTGAGAGGTAGTGCGCAGGGGCTTGCAGGGGGTGTTGTGGTGGGCATGAGGATGCCGAGCGCGCAGGTGATTAGGTTTTGCGATTACAAAGAGATGCAATTGGCGAAGGCGTTTGCGAGTGATGGGCGGTGGAGGGTCGTTGTGTTTGGTGGGGATATCAATGCGGATGGATCGAGGGTGAGAGTGGAGAAGGTAAGTTTTGCTATGCCGTGCTTTAGTGTTGTGAGAGGAATGCTGCTGACAGCGAGATAGCTCGCACAATCTCTGGAACGACTAGCTCGACGCTTCACGCCACCACCAGCGGATGTAGATAGTCTGATCGAGCCTATCCTCGTCTTGAAGTCCAAGTTCGCAGACGTGGAACAGGAACAGATTCCCGACTATTTCTGGCCCATAACGGGGAGGTGGAAGATTAGAGGTACGCATCACCTCCAAAGATTACTCACTACAGTGCCTGAGCTGACGCTCACGTCCTCCTAGACTTGCATAAAGTCTATATCGACGACGAACACTACAACTCCGGCCACGGCCACGCGTATGAGAAATTCGAGATCAATCCCACAGAGGGAGCAGTGGCAATTGTGAGACCGGATCAGTGTACGCCTTGTTTGATCATGATAGAAAGCATCCTTGCTGACGAGGGACAGATGTTGCCAAAGTCACCACTCTGGACGATTCCGATGGCATCGCGAGCTTCTTCCAAGGCTTCCTCATCGAAAAACCGACGAAAAATGGGAATATGAATGGCACTGGTCCAAACCTCTAGTGCCTGAAACATAGAGAATGAATAATAGAATAAAATTTATCGAGGTTGTAATATACATTGCCTGCATTCGGTATGCACGACTTTCCCTCTAGACTATCCGACAGCAGTCATTCGGAAGAGCAGTGGATTACAACAAGATTACAGACTTCAGTCGCCGTGCGCGACAAGATGGCGGATCGTTGTACCGGCTGTACTCAGTCATCATGTGGCAAAAATTCTGATCAACGTTCACTCAACGAGTCCAGGATGAGGCAACGAGCTTTGACTTGTTACACGCATAGTAGCCAGCTCTGTCGCTCCCACATCTTGCGAGGAATAATGGCAATCTGTCTGCGACTCGCCTTTGTAAACAGGTGACACGGTCGTAGCAGAGCAATTTGCGCGAGGTTGTAGCGCTAAGACGAACTGGGAGGGGGCTTGCAGCTGAGGCTGGGGGCCAAGTTTAGCGCATCATCGAGGACAGCCTCTTCGGATTCAGCGCGTCGAAAGTTGAACATACTCCTCCTAACAAGTATCAACGCATCGCATGGCATCCTCAGCTCCTCTAATCCCATGTCATGGCCACGCGAGCTCCCGGTTCAGACGCGGCTCCTCCTTCTCCGTTGGGGCCTGAGGCAGGTTCGAGCAGGGGTATCATGACCGAGTCCCAGCCGAGTCGTACTGAGCAGCAAAGCTACCCTATCATCTTTATCGGTCATAAAGGAAAGCGGTTTGTCTTCCCTTTTGAAAGTTGTAAGACCTACGAAGTATGTTCTCCAGCGTCACGGAAAATTCTGAGTTACTAAGAGATTTTCTTAGGCCTTCAAGTCCTTGCTAGAGCAAATCTACGCACGATCGAGTGAAGATGTTCGAAATAAAATTCGAGAGGAGAAGTATGATCTCCTGACTTCCAACTATGAGGTTATACTTCCATCCGTTTGGGAGTCCGTTGTTAGAAATCATTTGATGCTGCAAGAGAATCATGGGTCCAACTCGTATACGATCAATATCTCATTCTGGCCTACAACGCCCCTAGAAGCACACAGCTCAGCGCTGGAGCCGGACGCCACTCAAGAAATCTGTACCTCACAAGACCGAAAGAATGTGGATCCCTTTGAAGAGGTAGCTGAAGAGGTAGCTCCACCAAGACCAGTCATTGAAGATGAGGTCCGACCAAGCAGATCGCGCAGCCGCAGTCCCTTAAGAAGAGTCAGGATGCAATCACGTTCTCGATCTAGGTCGATTCCAAGAGTGCGTTCTAGATCGAGGTCTCGCGCGTCTGAGTTTGTTCGGAGACGTAATGGGAGCCACAGCTCTGCTGGGTCCTACTATCTAAATGAGTCCGACGATGATTCTGAGACGGCCATTAGTGACGAAGACGCTGAGTCAGTGCCACCTCCGCACACTCTGCCCCCACCACGAACGGTGAATAGGCCCCAGGATAGAGATGGAAACAGACTCTCCTACCTAGTCGATACGAAATGGCCCGAACTACACCACGGACCTATCCAAGACTTTGATGAAAGCGGAGAGACGGAGAAATCAAAAGTTTACCGCGAAATGAAATCTGAAAGTCCACTCCGAATTCTGAAGGCTCTCCAGGTTTCTTCCGAGAACAGGATGTCAATTCAGATACACACTCTATCAAGCCCTGAAAACCCTCTCCTTGCATCTTCGGTGGGCGTACGGTGGTATCATCTGTCTTCAAACGAACATCTAGACTTCGCTCAATTCAAGGCCGCATGTTTAGGCGTTCATGGACTCACTAGCAGAACGAAACGTCTAATCACTAAGACTTTGGAGAAGGTTGAGAAAGAGAAGCTTCATGCCTTTCTGGACGGCATGTTCATTGAACCCGGGACTGTACTACGAGGGGATGAAATCAGCCAAAAGGACCCTGAATCGGTCATCTTCTCCTGCGTGCCATTTCTCGAGGCTCAAGCACCGGTCAAATTGTCATCAGGGAAGGTTGACCGGTATCACCCTCCACGCAGCCTCATGCAGTCTTACTATCCCTATGAGGTGAGCATGTAGGCCCGTAGTAATAGTGCGTTGATATGACTAACAACCCAACATAGCCCGTTCGCGAACGAGACATGGAGCAAGCTTTCAAGAAATTCAAGACGGGAGCATCGAATCGCATAATCCACGTGCCCTCGATTTGGGTCCTGAACATTGACAGATACGCGGTGGTCACCTGCGGATATCATTCCCTCACAAGCGATTTCGTCAAATCAATCACGGTGGTACCAGAAGACTCCAAGATGCTCAATCCTACATCCCCTGCAAGCACCGCGAACGGCAAAGTCACGACTGGGAGCAACTTCCCAAATATAAGACTCACTGATTGGGAAGGCCGAGTCCTACTTTACACGCTTGATGAGTGTCGAACGTATTTCGAGATAGAGCAGCGATTGCGGGAACTGAGGTACTTTGCACGAGGACCCAGCCCAGATAAATTAGAGCTTGTATGGGACAGCATTGAAGGTTTGAAGACGGTAACCCCATTGAATTGGCTTCGTATCACCAAGCGTCGTGCAGACCTTATATTCATCGACCTCTGCATTCTAGACAATGAAAAGAAGGACAAGTTAGCGGTTGAGGAACCAGTGGTTGGGAACGATGTCGATGCCACACGAATGTCCGTTCCACCATTCTTCCAGTGGGTCCATGCCGAAAAAGAAAATGAGAAGCCAGAAAGCAGTACCTCTCCGACGGCAGCTCAACAGTATGGATTTATACCACCCGAGACGAAACATGCAATGCACTGCTTGGAAGTGGTGGAAAAGGCGATGCTGTCTGCAGTCGTGCCGGACTATGAAGCTGAGACCATAGTCGACCGGAGCTTCACTTCAGTTGCCTACTACCAATCGCTTCCAGAAGAAACCCTCGGACACGTCAGAGATGTGTTCGTAAACTTACTGCAGAGCACAGCGAATCGAGGAAGTGGTATGCCGGACCGCAACATGCACCAAATTATTGTGGATGAGCAATGTACGAAGCTCTGTGGAAATGCTGCGATCCTAGTCGACATTGTACACGAAACACTCAAGCTATTCGTTTCCGATGTAGACAAAAGTACTATGCTAAGAAAACTGTGGGGAGCTTTGTCGCGCGTAGCTCAAACTGTCAATCAGGCCCAGATCCGTTCTTGCATCCCGGACCCAGAAGAGTTCACCAATAAACAATGGACATCTCCCTTGACTGGTAACCGTAGATGGTTCGTTCGAAATCCTAGAGCTTCTGTACAAAATGGGAAATTCACCAAGCTACCGGAGGACGAAACCCTCAAAGAGAGCCTCAAGTCTTGCCGAGACTGTAGGCAGAACCATGCTTATTCGGCTCCTGCTGAAGCCTTGGAACATTTACGGAATCATCTGCAAGACGCCTCTCATAACCGGACTTTCGACGGTACAGGGAGACCCCCTGTTGTTCAGGAGCCAAACCTTCAGGATTGGATCCGAAACGACGCACAATTGCTAGTAGAAGAAACAAATGCAGGTTTCCTCGTCATTTTAACTCAAGCCATTGACGATTCTGGGCAACTATTCATTGAGACCCAAGAATTGGCCGAGGGCGTCAAGAACCCAGAGGGCAAGATCTCAGATCTTTACACCTTTCCCCATGAGCTGTTGAAGACCATTCGGAAGCTGATCACATACTATCTTGTTGTCGAACGATCCATCTACTATACCGAAGAGGCATTCCAGTCGAAAGCGCCTATCAAGAAACGGACGGAGCTCCCTTACGATAAGACAGGCATCGGTGTCATGCGACGCTTCTACGAGAACACAAGAACATCGCTCCTCGTTGCCCGCAAAGATCTGTGTAACATGGCGCGCTCGAAAGATATGCATGACATCGGTAAACGATTATCACTGAGCCCAGAGTACATATGCAGCTGGTTTATTGTAAGTGTTGCCGTACAGGCGGTTCATCAATAGGATCATGCTAATATATTCTTCTTCCTTACAGCGTAAGCTTCTTGTCAAGCCGATAGACAATAGCATGACCGTCGGGGATTTGTATCGCGAATACCTATCAACTTTACAATTCCAGGTCAATCACCGGCCCGGCAAACGACTCTTACGCTCTATCAATCTTCTCCAAGAGGAGTTGGCCGCTCTCGAACAAGTGAACTCATGGCAGGCAAATTTTGTTCAAAACTATCTTACCATCCTTGACGATTCGACGTACCAAGTTGACAAAGTTTACCGGCGTGCCCTATTTCCCTACGAACGTGTGCTGCTTAGCTCCTGTCTTGACACACTCAATGATGCGAGAGAGGATTTCGGCGAGATGATACTGCGCTGTGGGCCATTGTCCGAGAGCACCAAACAAAGCGCAGAGATCAACGAAGAAGACCACGGCAAGGCCATCCTTGTGTTCACGGTCGTCACGATCATCTTCCTTCCCCTTTCCTTTGTGACTTCGTACTTGGGTATGAACACCTCGGACATCCGCGACATGGACCAAAAGCAATCGTTGTTTTGGGAGATTGCGCTTCCTCTGACTGCTCTCACCATGGGATCCATCTTGTTCATTGCCTACAATGGCGATGAGCTTCGTGAACGCGTATCAAGTGTCTACCGTCGTCTAGCGGGCAAGCAAGATACCAGCGCGAAAGCTCGAGGGATATCTGTGGCGCAGCGCAAGCGTGCTTCAAAACTTCCCTCGGACTCATCATCAACCGTCGACTATCGCTCCCTCGCGGACGAAGCGGAATACGCTCCGCCCCGGCCGGTGTTCGACAAGCCCCGCCACTACCAAGAACAGCAGTACAATGAATATTTGAAAGTGGAAGCACAGAGTCGAACATATCTGCAGCCGACTTCGAAAGCCTACGCAGAACCTCTTCCTGCTGGACCCTATGGCCATGCACCCGCGGCATTCGATACCTATCGTTCATCAGGGGCACGTCTTGAACCGTACCGTGCGCCCCCAAGACGGAGTGAGGCACGTTTATACTCGAGTATGCCTCCGCCTCCACCTCCGCCAGCTGGCCCGTCAGCATATGCGGCCCCACCTGCTCCAGCACTTTTGCCAAACTCAGACTTTGACAACCTACTTGATACGTCAGCGCCGACATACATCAGGATCGCCAAGAAATATCTCGACGTGGAGACACTAGCCCACTACAACCTACCCTGGGAATACGATGTGCAGGATCCAGACTACTTCATCATTTTCAAGGCGCTGGAACAGTGGGACACGGATGCACTGTTCGAGCACACAAAGATGCTAAGGGAAAGAGAGAAGAGCGGGAAGAGAGATAGTGAGAGGCACAGGACGAGGAGCGGGCGGAGAGAAAGAGAATATAATGGCCCAAGACGAGATTATTGGGATGAAGATGACGACTGGTATGCCACGAGAAATCAGCCGCATGTAAGGAGTGGCAGTCGAGATAGAGGTGGGTTCAGAAGGACGAGGACTTTTGACAGAGAAAAGAGGATAGAGCGGCCGTGATTCGACCGCCTTGGATACACTAGGTATCAAGGAATAACTTCCATCACGAATATTCCGCCTTTAGCTGTCATCTTCTCTACATATAGATTTCCGACACGTTGACTGTGTATATGTAGGTGCTCAGATTCTCGCGTCCCTGCATACATTTCGGAAAGACCCCAGGGGTAACCGTTTCAGAAGAGTTTTTCTGATTCCGTCAACAGCAGGAAACATTCAAATCTACCAAAGCAGCATCTTACTTCCGTCTTCCACTCACAACCCGCCTCCCAATCCCCACCATCTCCCTATTCTCAAAAACCCTACTCACCCCACCCTCCTTCGCAAGCCCCAACATAGCCAGCGCCAACCACTCCAACAAAATCACATAATCCCAATTCAGCACCATCCAACTCCTCGAACACACCAACCCCGGCCTGACCACAAACCCTTGGTACTTCTCCTCATTCTCGCGCGCGAACTGCAAAAGCGCTGTTTCCGCCTCACCGCGCGAATGCCGACCGGCGGCGTTTGCCCACAGCGTCTTGGATTGGTCTGTCTCGGAGGCGGCGCCGGATGTGTAGATGAACCTGAACTTCTTGCCTGGTGGGAGGTGGGGTTGCAGATGTGTGGTGAACGCTGTGGAGGCGGCTTGCGTGTAGCCGACATCGACTGGTCGCGGATCGCCTGTTGGTCGGGGGACGCCTATCATCCTATAGCGGTGTTAACACCTATCGTCTCATGCAATGTAATGCAAAATGTGCGTTTTTTCAGATTTTAGGATTCATGATACATCTGCATGTACGCACCAGATACACGCTTCGGCCCCTCTCAGCTGCTCCAATAGACTCGTCGGATAGGATGAAAAATCTTGGTGTATGATGCCCGTCACCTTGGGAAGCTGAGCTAGGGCTTCTGGAAGCGGCTTTCTCGACAAAGCATAGATTGTAGCGATGGCTGGATCCGCGACGGCCTGGTGCAGGACTTCGCCGCCTATGAAGCCTGTGACTCCGGTGATTATGATTTTCATTGCGTGGAAAGTATAGCTAAATGAATGTGATCGGGGCAGGCGAAAGCGCATACTGGCGGATTTATATATTCAACGCATCTAGGACGGAGGTATGATTACGACACGGTCAGACATGTAGTATTGTTAGTAGTAGTGGTAGTATGTTACTAGGTCTACTGGACATGGGCTCCAAAGCGTAAATGATTCAGATGACGGACTTCAGAGTAGGCTTACAGTCGCCGATCGGTGGTTTGGGCGGGGAAATGATTAACCCGGGGGCGCGCGACTACGCCGATAACCACAGATCGAGCCTCCAAGAAAGACTAAAGTAACGCAAACTCCATTTCTACGAAGAAAGGCCAATTGCATCGTTGTGAGAAGTTCCTTGGACTCGTAATCGTGGGGTATATGCATGGGGTAGTGCCGAGGGTCACCAACCGAGGTCCAGGCCCACTACCCTCGACGCAATCTGTGCGAAAGACCCTGATAGAGTTGTTTATTTACCAACAATGGTTCTCGCCCGCGTGTGATATAGTTCATGCAGCGCGTCCTCCACATCACGTACCTGCATGATCCCGGAGCCTCGGAGACGAAGCGCTCAGACACCCTTGAAACTCGTCAAGTCGGACACCAAGGCGGTCGCAGTTCCGGCTTGGTTTCGCAGCACTCGGAAACTCAATTAGGATTCTGGAACTCGTAGCTGATGAATCTTGATGGAGAGAAACATATGCAGAAATTATGCTCATAAGATTGAGGTCTTGAGGGGCTGGGGAACGGAATATTAACTTGCATGGAGGAACCAGACTTTGTAGAATATTGATATTACTATCCATGCAACCGAACAAGGCCGGAAAACGTCCAACATAGAGGCATAAGCGTACATACTCCATTACATACCGTTACAAATCCCTCCGTTCCGCCCGAAAATCCAGACCACTTTTCCTTCGACACTATTCCAAATGCAATCCACGCTGATGAGGGGTACTCGAAAACACCAATGCAGTAGACAAATGATGAACAAACGAAAGTCGAACTTTGAAGAGTGAATTCATTTACTACGATAGAACGTTAGGCTTTCTTCCCATGTCCAGAATCTCCGAGGCCACTACGCTGCGTGTGCTGAATCGCACTTCGGTGCCAGGGTGTTGTCGAAAGATGGGTGCCGTTTCTACTGTTGTGCGCGTATCGTGACGCTCGTGCTTGACGTTCTTGCCAGGAAGACCGCCTGATCGGAGGGGTGGCGGTGTAAGAGGTTTCGCCAGGGTGATGCTAGTATTTGTAGTAGGAGCTGTGCTCATGTTGGTGGGTATCTCTGGGACTTCGGGGATAGAATTATAACTCTCGTCGTCAATTGACTGGATGGTGGACTGCGTCATACGAAATTGCTCTCGGAGTTTTTGCTCCTCGATACGATTCGCTTGCTGGTTTACCCAGGAGTCGACAGTGCGGAAGCGTGGAACTGATGATCGTTGAGTCATGAAGCTATCTCGACCGACCACATGGCTATTGGTGTCACGAGAAGGATCATGTGGAGTCTGTGGAGCATTCGAATTCGTCCAACTGAATCTGCTGACCATAGCTCCATTACCTTGTCGGCCCGATGCAGACGGTCGGTTGAAGAGAAACTGTTTGAAAGTCGGCGGAGGGGGAAGAGGCGAGAGTGCGCGGTCCACTGGTGGCTCGGGATATTTCAGTTCGCTAGCATTTGATACGGATCGGGTGTTGCGGGTAGAGACACTGCGGCGCTGGTTCAGGAGCGGCAAGACAGGTGAAGAAGGTGTCTGGCTGTTGTTGCGGCGGTGTGAATTGTTACGACCGGGAGGAGATTCCAAGAAAAAGCTTTGTGGGGTGGTTTCGGACGAGGTGCTCTGGTCGTTGGCATATTGTCGGTTAAAACTTTCGCTTCGCTGCAGAGCCATCAAAGGTCTTTGTGACGACGATGAAGCAGATCGAGTGATAGACATCGCTCTTGGTGGAGGTGTGACCGTGGCTGCCCTCATGGAACCATAGTCGGCGTTGGACTCTGTCTTGCCATCCCATCGTCTAGATTTCGGTGGAGGCGGTGGGGGACCTCGACGAGTCACCTGGTATCTGCCTTGTTGGACCGCTTCTCGCAACGTCAGACCTCTTTTCCGCATGGTATGGATAGCCAACAGGAGCATCACGACGACAATTGTAGCTCCTAAAACCAGTCAACTTTCCTGAAGCATGACAGAGTAAACCCTGAACTACTCACCAATTGATCCAGCTGCGATGAGCAGATGTTCGGTAGTCTTCGAGATGCCTCCATGATGTGGAGGAGGAGGGGGAGGACGTGGAGGTGGGGTGATCTGAACGACAACAGTCTCAGTAGGTTCATTGTCTGCTAATGCTGAACCAGTCGCCTGTGCTTGAGGCAAAGTCATGGTGAGAAGAATCTGACCCTCCATTAGCATGACCCGGAGCGGAATGAAAATGGTACTCTTACTGGTGGCGGCCCAGTGATTGTAGGCATTGCCTCGTCGTCACTCTCATCATCATCGTCGTCGTCGCCATCACCACGTGCATTGAAGTCGAGGGTCGCAGGGTCGATTTGCCGTTTGGTGAGCGCAGAATCGAAGACTCCTTCGACGGTCGAAGTCGGGTCGTAACGTGCCTCCAGCGCATACATATTTTCCTCCGTGTCTTCTGCCGTCTTCCGCACAATTACGTAGTCCACCCGATCGTCCCTCCTGCGAAGCCTTGGTACAGGCATGTTGTCGATTTGTCGGATAGGGCGGCCGGATGGAGAGCCACCTCTCAGACTTCCTGCTGTTCAATGCTGCCGACGAACATCTGCAATCGCCACGGGCTCAAGACAGATGAACAATGGAATTTCTACAGTCCCAAGCCTGCTAGGACCGCTACCAGAGAGGTAGAAGAGAAGGTAGTAACAAACGAAAGAATGAAGTATTAGCAAGAGCAGCCCGGCTGCGGAACGAAGGACAGGAAGAAGGCAGCGGTACAGCACAACGCTGGGCGATCTCTTGGAACTACATGGGCAACATGACGAGGACAGAGGACAGCATTTGAGGAAGCGCATGAACGACGCTAGCAACGAGTCAATTCTGGTCCCATGTCGGTTTGAGAGGAGGGGCAAAGCGTAGGCTTGAAGCTATGCGCAAATGGGAGAAATTAGGAGCACCTAGGCCTCGCAATTAGCTACGAAAGGCAGAAATTAGAGCGCTAATTGTGGATAATCTGGCTGCATTTGGCAGAGTTGCTTGACAGGTCGTCTTAGCATGGACGACGGGGGAGCAGGTTGGCAGAGACATGAAGCATCCCCTGAGTGCTTGTCTTGGAGGTGTCGCAGGTCCTCGGTAGGCGTGTTTCAAGACCCGCTTCCGGCAAGGCTGGCCAGCGTGAGAGACAAAGAACTCCGCAGGGGAGCAAAGTGAGACTGGCGACAGCGAGCCCTCAGTGGGTGTCGCGCCCTTGACAATGGTACGGGCGTGCTGGCATGCTACGAGGAGGGTCCTACCCTAGCAGTCCAAACAGCCTCGTGATCGCCTGACAGTCGCAAGCCAGCCCAGGAGCTGAATCTTCTGAATTGCGTAGTACAAAGATGCGACTGGCGAGCCAGCCACACATGCATGTCTGCTGCGCCCCGACAGGTGCACTGGAGGGCTGTTCACAGCAGAGCCCTTGGCGTAGGCCACGACCGCCACCATGCCTGCTCGGATCTACCGGCTCCAAGTTCAACCTCCTCGGGTGGTCGCCGGCCGATGCCCAGCATGCCAGCGCCGAGGAAGGCCGTAAGAGAAGCGGCATCTTGTGGTGACGTTGGAGAAGACTGGCAATGTGTTGCACTGAGAGTAGACGTTACGGACTCTGGCAAAGTGCGCGACTTGACCAGCCGGACGTGAAGCGCGGGAAGCGACAGATCTCTAGCCATTCGGCCTTGCGTAAGGGCGACCAATACCGTACTGACAGAACAAGCGCTGTGTTCCGAAGATGCGATTTCGTGCCTGTGGCTGAGCTTAGTTCATGGAAAGTTCGTCCAGTTGCTTCGCCTCATTGGCAAAACGGTCGTAGGTCCGTCATCAGCCCGGGTATGGCTGCCGTGAATTATAAAGGTACTTGAAAAGCGCTCTCACAGTGTACTTCTTTTTACCTTCTGCGTCACAATCCAGTGCTGTTGAGCTTCGACCCCATTCTGACTCTTGTACCTTACCCCTCCAACAACCCCTCATCAACTCCCAGCATCTCCAACGTCATCTTCACAAACCTTTTCCTATATCACAATCGCCATCATGTCAGACCCGTACAACCAATACAATCATCAGTATAACCAGCAGTACCCGAATCAATACGGTTCGCCTGCTCCGAGCCAGGGATACGGGCCGCCTCAAGGCTATCAGCAGCCGCAGCCAGACTATCAGCAACAAGGTTATCCGCAACAACAGCAAGGCTATTACGGAGAACAGCAACAGCAGCAATCAGTCCAACAATACCCCGGGTATGGCCCTCCGGCACAAGGCGGCTTCCAGCACGGCCAGAGCCAGAGTCCTGCTCCCTATGGTGATCAATACTCACAGCAAGGGTAAGCTTTCCAATACCAACCACGAGTTTCGAAACATTGTCTAACATGCACATACAGCCAATACAACCAGCAACAGTACCCGGGTGCCCCACCAGCTCAGCAATTTCCCCAGCAAGGCGCGTATCCACAGAACCAGTATCCTCAGGACGCCCAGAATCCCTATGGCCAACCAGGCCAGCAGCACTATGGCCCTACAGACCCTAACGCACAGCAAGAAGGTGATCGAGGTCTAATGGGTGGGCTTGCAGGAGGTGCTGCGGGCTACTTTGGCGGCAACAAGATGGGCGGACATGGTCTGATTGGTGCTCTCGCCGGCGCCGTCCTCGGAAGCAAGCTCGAGGATAAACACAAGAAACCGAAGCATGGAAATGGCGGTTACAATTGAGCTATGATTATGGTCATTCTTCACTGGCGTTAGGGTCTCACGAAAACTCTCATGAGCATGGTATGATTATTGTATGTAGGTTTCGGTCATAGTTCCATGACACATAGTAGTATAGGAATTAATGGACATTGATACGACTGCCCACTGTCATACCCAAACCCGCCAATACAAGACTCATCTCTTGGCTTTGCCCTAGGGGTGACTTCCCTGTACCGACGTGATCTTCACAGCGATACGCCCTTCGTTCCCCCCAACCTCGCTACCACTTACCGGGTGGGTTCTGTGAACGTCCCGACAAGTCCTTAATTTGACATGAGAGGTACCAGGCAGACTAGACCCTGAAATGGTGCGAACGCTGCCAGAAGGCACCCCGTTTGAGCACCAACGCATCATGCGAGCAATAAAGATGCTACGAGTGCGTCACGGCCTTGGGTTTAGTCAAATGATCGCCTGAGGCAATCAGCCGTTGGGGTGCTGATTGAAAGATTGACGAAGAGGCTCTACCCGTGAACGTCGCGTCCAAGCTCAATCACACTGTTCGAATTGAGTTCGTCACAGGCTTGTGATAGGGACGTCTCGCGCAGCTTTCGCGAGACCGTTGAATGCAGCGTAGATCACGCGTCTGCCGACGCCACCAGACACCAAACAATCTACCTCTGATCTCGCGATCTGGAAAGAAACAGCAAGGCCCGCCAATGGCGGCATGCCGTTCAGTGCTCTCGTCGCGGACGTCCAGACAGATGGTGTTTCGAGTTGGTCAAATGAGGCTGGTGGTGAGGGGCCGACATCGGACCGAGCCTGGGCATCCGTGTCCTGAGTTTTGGGGCATTTCTCAGGCAAATTAGCCCTCATACCTCTCACCACGCCAACGACACCAGTGGAGCCACCTCAACCTCTTTGACAGACGGCGAAACAACTGATCTCGGCCCCAATCATCCACTAATCAGCTCTGGCTCTGATGAGGGTGGAAACCAGCAGGTGTCGATGTTTGATCTTCCTCGATTGGCCATTCACGCTCTCAGGAAAAATACTCACCCGATCGAGACGCGGCCATATCATGCGAAGTTTTTGTACAGACCCTCGAAGCCATCATTCATTGAACTAAAGAATCGTTTGCACCAATGAGCATAGCTACATGTTACTGGCATTCCCTCCCAAATTAGCTCGCCGTGTCACCGGTCTGCGTGATCTTCGAAGCGGCACATTTAACATGTCGCGACAGTGTCTTGGCTTCCTAATACTGACTGTTCCGAGAAACAAGTAACAAGCCACCAACGGCGGAAGAGCTTCGTCTTGATGAACTCCGGGAGTTTGAGGCTGATGTTTATGCCGTCCACGGCCTTAAAACGTCGGATTGGGTAGCTATACGTGTCTTCGTCGTTCAGACCACGACTACCGTATTCATCGTTAGACATTGCTTGAATTCTGGGTCTCGATTCGAGCGGGGATCATTGGTCTACCACTTTTCTTTTCCTTCCTATACGCGGGATGATTAGCTCTACAGCGAAGTCTAGACTACCTATAACAAACACACCTAGCGGCTGTATAGCAACGTAACACCCGATCGACCACGCCTCTTGTTTGAAAGTTGATAACATTGGAGCCCATGGTAAGCTGTACGCGTGGCATATACCTCATGGCCTTCTTAACTTTCTGCATCGTCGGCCCGGTAGACAATAGCGGCACCTTTGAAATCAAAAGGATAAGATGTACAGTCACAGTAGTGCTATATCATGGCTAATGAACAACATCATAATGGGCAATATAGACCTTGTAAGGGTGCGAAGCGTGACGTTCGATTGCGAATACCTGACACCCAGTCTCTAGCAATCCATGGCGCATAATTTACGCACGCGAAAATCTCTAGCTATTCCACGCAGCCACCGATATACTTGGACAAACCATCATGTCTTGATGAAAAATTGAAGCGATTTACGGGGACTCATCGTGATATACTCATCTAGATCACGCTATTGCAATTCCAAGCTCAATTGGCGACAACAGTTGTTGAGGGAATTTCTCAAAGTCTATGTAGACTACAGCACCTGCCGCTATTGCCAGATGTGGAGAACTAGCAGGTCACTACACCCTCGCGGTACGCATTCGGTATGCTGTACGATACTAAAGATGTACAGAGTCCACGGGGTTGCGAGACATGGATCGTTGAAGCGCCTGGCTCTGATCGTTGTCTGCTATATACAGCTTCCAGATCAATGGATAAAGACTATGGCTATGGCGACGGGATAGATATGTTGCCAAGCGTACACAGGTAAACTCCCTTGATGCCCGATTTACATGTAGATATGTTGTCTAGGGTCAGACGAGTACGACACTTTTCAACCTTGGAATCAAACGAATAGTAATATCGTCTGGTGCGTGCGCTCGTAGCAATGGAATAGTGGCATCGAACATGGTAGTCTAAGAAATAGTATACAATGGACGCTAAGCTGTATCTTCTTGCGTCATCTATATCCAACACTGGAAAATGAGCACTCGAAACCGATCATTCAAACGAAAAGAAGCAGCGAATGCCTTCTATTCCAACACCGCCTTCCTACCACCCACCCACCAGCCCTCCCAAATCCCTCTCCATCACCCACAACTCCCCCCCACCTTCCTAAAACACTGACCACAAAGCTCCTCCCTCCTCCCCAACCACCGCTCATCATCCACCCCACACTCACACATCTGCCCCAGCGGCCCCATCATAACCCCCTCCAACCACGCCGCCAACTCCGCATCCACACTCCCCCCAACCCTCGCCCTCCGCACCCCCCTAACCCCAACAAACAACCTCAACACGCTCCAATCGCACGCCTCAAACTGCGCCTGCCAGACGCGAATCTCCAGATACTCTGCGCCGGAGAACGCGGCCGCCGCCTGCTGTGCCGAAAACCGCGGGTCCGTGTCGAGCCGCAGACTGATCTGCCACCGCCGGATCTGCGACGCGACGCGCGGGTACAGGACCGGGCGCGCGGGGGTGTGCAGGTGCGGGAGTGAGGTTAGCAGGGAGGGGTGCGCGTGGAAGATGGGCGTTGTGTAGAGGAGGGGATGGGCTTCTATGTGGATGCGCTGGCAGGTTGATAGGATCGCCGGGGATAGGGGGGTAGATGTGGGTGTGCTGGTTTGGTTGAAGCCGCGTACGCTTAGGTCTTTGGTTTTGGTCTGGTGAGCGAGTTGGGCGGGGGAGAGCGCGTCGGGACATAGCAGGTACGTGTAGATCTCGTTCCGGAGTTCGGCGGGGAGACGGAAGAGCGGGGATTGTGTCTGCTGGCTCATGGGCGAGGGGTCGTGGCGTGTGGATATGGACTTGCGTTGGGGAGTAGGTTGAGTGCTGAGGGGAGATGAGATGGATGGTGTGCGTTGAAGGAGCGGTTGGCGTGGCTGAGATTGGACGACGGGATACAGAGGTGCAGAGGGGATAGTGTAGGGTGTCGGCGTGTGTACCACGGGGGATTGGTAGTAGAGCGTGTATGTTGACATGTTGAATCTTCTTTGTTTTGCTTATCGGATGGTGATGATGACGATTCGGAAAAGCCTGTGTTGGAGGTCGAGGACGGAGTTGTCGCCGGAGTGGAGTTATTCGAGCTCGAAGGTGTTGACTTTAGAGAAGGGAATGCGGGTCGTATGAAGATGGGTGATGGAGGGTATATGGGCATGTATATATGTAGAGTTGTAGTGTTGCGGATACCCAAGTACCAGTTCCGGTGTCAACAGATTGGTGTTTGCGGAAGTCTCAATGGATAATAAATAGATATCCCTCGGTCCCGACTCTTCTTTTATACTATCCAGTCTTACAATGCACAGCGCACTCAGCGTACTGGAGCATGTGAGGTACAGTCATATCACGTTGTTCGTAAACTTGTCTGGTTCGAGTTGCTGCATGGCCGATCCCTGCCCCTCAGCATCGGCCCGTAGATAAGGAGTCAAAGGTCGCGCCACATTCTGTTCCAAGCAACGCCATCATGCCACGATTCCAAGAGGCCGGCTGGAAACAGTAAAAACTTCTTGAGGCTGAAAAGCTTGTTTGGCTGTCGATCAGAGATCTTGTGTGCATGGCGATCCTGTCGGACGCGTTGTTTGGTGGAAGAGTCAGACTTGCGAAGCGTATAGCGAGTGCCTACCATATGAGCTATTGAATCCCAACTTCCATACTAGATTCTGCCATCCTACATCTTTACAACTTCCACACATCAATCGAGCAACTCTGCTCCAGAAGATGCAATCTCGCGACGTCATGGACACTGCAATACCTTCACCGCAACATCATCGAAGGCCATCATTGAAACGCACGATGGAACGCAGTGGCATGACATCTGTCGTCAATGAATTTTCCGAGACTTCTCCATTTCGCTCAGTCAGTGCTGCGGCTCCACACTGACTCTTGATTCTTTGCTGTGCTGGCGTTGGCGGTGAGATGAGGCTGGCGACTTGTCACGCCAGCGTGCTCCGAGACTTTCCGCTGCCTCCGGAGAGCCCCGATACTAATCTCAAGACTCAGACCTTTTCCTCATACTTACGAGTACCTTGTGACTTTCTTCAACACCGCGAATCCTCCATGCAGCATTCTTGCAAAAGATGAAAGGTTAGAGAAATCTGTTTCTGATTGCTGCGTTGCCGTGGTATCGCTATACATAAGGTTATAATCCGAGCATTTCATCATGCCATGTGCTTCGTCAGGAAGGTGCGGGCCTCGGAGCCCCATCATGTGTAATCTGCTGCCATGCTAAAATTCCTTCCAATATCCTGTTTCGACTGCGTCATCATGTTTCTTTGATCTCATATTATCCTGGCCATAGCACCTAGCATCTCTCAGCGAGGAGACAGTCCGCCCGAAAAGACTTTTTGTCCCCCTCATATCGCTCAAACAACCAGGCCTGCAATGCCCACTCCCGCTGCAACTACCATCCCCTTGATCATTCCCGCACCAACAGTCGGCGCTGCTCCAACAAGTACTGTCTTCGTCTTCCCCGTCTGTCCCGTCAAAGTTCCCATTCCAACTTCGCCCTTCGCCGGCATCGGACCCTGGCTCGGCACAGCTGGGAAGAAGGCGGTGATCGTTTTCGGAACCCACGTCTTGGACGTGCCTCCTATCATCGTCTCGACCCACACGACAGTAACTGAATAGTGATCCACAAGGCCGGTTTCAGCGGCGCCGGCGGGGACAGTGGCGGCGGGCTGTACAGCATCTGGATTTGGATTTGCATTGGGCGCGGGGACTGCTGCTGGGGGAGGTGCTGCGACTGCTCCTTGGACTTGACGGAGCCTGATGGATGGATGGTCAGCCCGCTTTGGAAGTGGGTATGCTGGAGTCAGGTATCTTACTCGAGATTCTCTGACTTGAGGCTGCCTGCTATCGGTAACGGCGTCACCTCGTCTTCGCCCAGTATCTCGAGGGCGGTCGCGCGTGGTACAGCCGCTGTCAATGGAGCGCTCGCGGGACGCGGCTCAGGACGAATGGCATGGCAAGCAGCGAGAGCTGGCAGAAGACACACGAGGTGACTCAAAGTCCGCATCGTGCCTCCTCGGTCGTTGACGTTGCGCAAATCTCGTACTCGTAATGAGGTTCAATTACTGTTTCACTGATCGATATATTGGTGAACTCCACCCACGAGACTGCTGCAACAACAATAGCAGCAATGGTACAAGTGATTTCTGCTGTCACCGCTAGATCGTTTGCTTCCAGCTGCCTAATCAACGGTTGCTATGGGGTCGAACGTCCGTTTGCTCCAAGATTCGGTTCCGGTCAACGATAGGGTACCGCGACGCGATCTTTCAACAAGACCCGTGGTACAATATACTCTCAGGTGCTGTCGGTATACTCGGATAGTGGCGCTGCCGAATGTCTCGACCGCGCAATCGATGGACGTGTGTGTACTCTGTCTTGCACGACCTCCGGCTTCTCTAAGAATTACACTAGCATTAAGGAGCGACTGACCGAGTAGGAACGACTGTGAAAGAGCGACGCGTCGACCCGACCGGGCACGACAAGCAGGAGAGAACCCTTGGGAAAAGAGAGGAATGAGCGACTTGAAGAATAAGAAGGGAAGAATGCCATGATACCAACCTCTTCATCTCGCACCTCCCCTTCCCATGCTCGCGATAATGCAGCGTCGCACATGCGGCACGTCTCCGACCCAACAAAACGTTCTAACAACCCTACATTTCATCTATTTCCCAGTCGTCTGTCCGCAACCAGCGACCCAGAAGTGCAGAATCGTACAGGACACAACATCCGTCGGCACACTCACTGCAGTGCCAGAAGTACGGATAATCTAGCCCGGTCGCGGCAAGGGCTGAACTTTTGCTCCACGACACCGCCATTGGTCAGAGGCCCAAACAAGCATTTGTGCAGTTGGCGCCGGCGAAGCTTGTGTATCTCTGAGCCCAGCGTGTGGGGATCCGAGAGTGGGCGCTGCCGAGAGATAAAGGGGAGCCTTGCAATCTCCTCTGCAGTCCGACTGCGCCGTATCATCTTCGGCGTCGGCGTGCTCCCCTCAAGACCGCGATCCTCCCTCCTGTCTGTGTCGGGCTACGCAATCGATAGATGCAGCATCCAGCCATCCACAAAGTCCAGAACCAGAATAGACGCTGATGAGTGAGCGAGCGCGCAACGGCCGGCAATAGTCCGTCCACCGTGTCGCCATCTGTACAATATGTACGAAAGGGAACAGAAGCAAATATTGGATCCTCCCGCGCCGCTGACCCAACAGCACAAGCAAAAGTTCCTGTGCTGTGTTCGTGTTTTCTCGCACGGCGCACGCGACAACGCAGACAGGGATGCCCAGGGCATCGCCGAAGCGCTGCTGCTGTCAGCCCGCGCTGCCCAGCTGCTGCCATGCAAGGACCCGTTCGGTTCCCGTCCAAGAGCCGGCGCCAGTCGCCAAAGGTTCACCTCACCTGCCTGGCGTGGACATGACTTGGGATCTGGAGAATCGCGTTCGATTCGAAGGCGTACAAAAATAGCCCTGCCTCGAGATGTGATCTCCGCTCCACTCCGCTCCACCAGCGTGCTATTGAAATTTGCTCGTGATAGCGGGCCCATGCCTCGTCATCTTTTCGTTAGATCGCGTGCCCTGCGCGCGGGCGGTGGCCCTGACACTAGCCTACGGTAGCCAGCCTCTTTGCTGGACCCTTACTGAAAGCAACAATGTGGAGCGAGGGAGCTGCGAAGCGTGCGAAGCGTGCGAAGCTAAGCCCAAGCCCACGCCCACGACCTAGCACCAGCAGAGGCTAAAGGGACCTGTCATCCACGAGTTAAGCTTTGATTTCCTGTCTAGTATAGCTAGGGCTAGGCTGCTAATCCCACTGTTTTTCTAACCTCGGGTGCTTTCCCTATGCGACTGGACGAACCAACGAACGAATGAATGAAGAATTTGGCCGTCAAATAGGCGCGCTCCCTTTTTCAGCTGTCCACCGGGTGTGTGTGTGTGTGTGTGCCCAAAACCAACACGGGGGTATCATGTGGTATGTGATCTGTGTATGCCCTTGTTTCCCTGATTTTCCCTGCTCTCCCGGCCACCGCAACCATCTGCCCTCCCATGCCCCAAGTCTCGATCGGTGTTCAAAGTGTCAAGTGTCGAAATAGTGTATATAAAAAGAGCCATAGAAAGTGTAAACATGCTGGACGAGAGAAAGGTAACAGAAATAAGGCCTGGCAGAAGGGCCCGGTAATCCAAAAGTATGAACGAGAAGAGGAAAAAGTAGACAATATCAAGCCGTCCAAGCCGGAAAAGGTGTGTTTATGTGACAAATAAAGTCCAGCATGAGGACGCGGAGGCGGGTGAATCGTCCAGGAACAAGGTGAGGTGGCCTCCCAAAAGTAAGGTGGGTGTGGGAAATGAAGAAGTGCAATGGTATAGACCAACTAACGCCGTGAATCGTTAATGCGCTCGTCATTCCAAACGGATGCGGTAAAGGAAATGTGCAGTGCTGTGCAGTGTCGCTTGTGAATGTCGATCAGGAAAAGAAAAGGGCAAGGCCGGAGAAATATAGTATTCTTGATTGGCTAACGTGCGGCGGACATTCCGTCATAGCGCGAATGTCCAGCTAAGAAGCGCCAGAAGCAGGGGCAGGTATGTGAAGAGGGATGTTGATGAGGCGAAGGCTCCCATGGCACCGTTGGTGGTTGCATATGTGGTTTGGCCGGGCGTGTGGTCGTCGCCGTCCTGGCTGAAGAAGTAGGTCTTCGCGCCGTCGGTACCTTGTGACGCATCTGGAGGTGATGTCTGGGCAGGTATCGCACACACCGCAGTGGCGTTGAAACCCGGGCATCGCTGGTTGTAGGCGTCCGTTTTGCTCGTGTCGGTCGAGTTGAAGTACGCCTTGACGTACGAGACGGTGAGTAATGCATCGGACACAGGAGGGCCTGCAGACCATAGGGGATTGCCATTGCTCCAATGGTTGATATGCAAGCTGCCACCTTCCTGGGGCACTTGTTCTGTCATGTCGTACTGCCACTGGCCATCCACATAGTATGAGATCTTCTCAGTCGTCCAGTCCCAGCGGTACTCGTGAAACAGGTCGTCCGGCCGGAAATCCAAATGCTGGACCTTGAATTCGGAAGTGTTGGCTGCATCGTACCCAGCCGCGACGGACTCGGGCGTTTGCAAGACGTAGTTGACCGCGCCTTGAGAAGAATTAAATTCCATCGACCGGAACTCCATGTCGATTTCGCGGGAGTTGTTGTAATACTACGATGCGTTAGTCGTACTCCACTCTCGCGCGCAGCAGAAACCACATATGGTAGAATCATACCCAGAAGAAGGCTCCGCAAGTTCCAGTTTGGTTGGACAGTTTCATGGCGATACGGTAGCTTCCAAAGCGTGCATCATTGCGCATGGATACCAACTCTGCGCTGCCAACCCACCCACTCGAGTTGTCGCTCCGAGTCCACAATTGAAGCCCAGGATCCCCACCGTGATCCGACTCGCCGCTCCACGCGCTAGCGTTCTTGACCGCGTTGGATTCAACGTTTTCTGGTAGGAATTCCTTTCCGTAGTAACCACGTCCGGCCTCTTTCGATTGATTGTACTCCTGTGCTATCCACCCTATCGAGGTCATGTTGTCTGTCTGGGTGTGTATGAAATCGTTCTCCAGCAACTCGGTATATATTTGGTATGAAGCGTCAGACGTCTTGTTGACCGAATAACCGCATTCGCAGGCGGCATTGGCTGTTGAGCATCATGTTAGTGACCAGAATCCGCATCCCTATCGAGCGCACGCGACTTACTTAGACGAGACATGGCCAGGATGAGCCATGGCATGGCAGCAACAGCGTCGCGCAACATGTTGTACATTAAGGAAGGACTAAGGGTGAGTATTAGGTTGTAATGAGTGACAAGAAGTGTTACAAGAAAGCGGGAGAGACAGTGTACAAGTATGGGTGGGTGTTCGTTAGGGCCCACCGCTCACACGGGAGTCTGGGGGCGCGCTTGGGTTACCAGGGGCCCCGGTCGCAGACGGCAAAACGGTCAGAAGCAGTAATGTTTGGTCGACCACTCAAGCTGCGCTAGCTGATCGAGGGAGGCTTTGCTAGAGAACCGAAATGACGAGCACGAAGAATTGTGGAGAGGTGCAAACCCGCTCGTTGGACGCCTTTGAAGTGCCGCCCGTGGTGGTCCCATGCGCACCTGTCAAAATGTGAAGCCGGAGTCGAGGCCTGGCGCTACTGCTCAACGGCCATGTTTGCTAGCAAAGCGCCGGCGACCGAGACAGCTGATAAGGAACTGTCGAAGAATGCTGCAAGAACGACGCATTCACCATGTTGTGTTGCGTGGCACAGCTTCCAACGGCCAGCCTCATCCTGCCAAGTGTGCCCGGTTTGCCCCCTTAATGCGAGGGATCACGTATAATACAATTCGTCAACCGTGGCATTTTGCCGTTGGCGAACGATCGTCATTGGCATCTTGGTGAGTTGGGCGGTGGCCACGCTCAACACGGTCCCGGGAGCAACTGAGCCGAGGAGATCCCAATGAATTACAAACTGTGCCTCTTCCACAGGTAGACGGTAGTCATATGGCAACGCAAGCCTCTTCCATAGTGGTGTATGCGGAGTGCTTTCCTCGTCCTCTCTGGCGCATTGCGTGGTCCCAAGGAGCACCTCCGATGCTGAGCAAGCCTCCCAGCCATGGATCCCTCAACCAAGGTGGCGCTTGCCCTGCGCTTTTTATCGAAATTGCTCGCCTTGGTGGCCGTCACTCCGCTCCAATCCTACGCCGGGTCGCCCGGATCGTCAGCTTGCCACGGGGGGGCAAGAATCAAGATCAGAGATCAGATGTGAAGAGGTCATTTGCAAATGGTTTCAGAGGCCTGCCGAATATGCCCTGTTGGTTAATGGCTTAATAGGGGGCAACGCGGGATCAGCGGACTATGCGAACTGCGCGCAGCCAACCACAGCCGCAGAACACGGGAATAACACAGAGTCGCGCTCGGCAAACTCCTACCCGTTTAGGCAGTCAACTCTGAGTGGCTGGGCGGCTGGGGGAGGGTGAACCGTGTTCCTCGAGATAAAATTGGATACGACTTTCCTATTACCATGGGATGTCTTGGTCGCGTGCTTCGGCCATCTGCGCCTGGCCACTGTGCCCTATACAATAGAAACGACCGCTGTCCAAGCCCAATGAAACCCCAACCACTGCATTCTTCCAAGATTTATGAAATGCGTCATCACAACATGTCGCTCATATCCAAGCATTTCCCACTTCATTTGTTCCAAACATGCTATGCGCCATAGAACGCCGGGCGATATTCATTTATAAACGATGCGAGACAGCAATGCTGCATGGGGGTATCATCACAAGAATCCAGACTCAGAGAGAAGTCTATCATCCCGTTAGCTAATCTTTACGTATGCTATTGAACATTGTGGTCGTCAAAGCATACCTTGCAATCTTCTCGTCCTCGCGCTCGCGCGGCTCCACTTGTAGACTCGTATCGTACATCTCGTGCACATCGCCAGCCGATTGCATATTTGTGAGGATGTAGTCCTGCAGTTCTGGAACGGGCTGTAGCGGATATGGGACGTTCTGGTACTGTTGGATGTCACGGATAACTTCAGCCGTCTTCGCACGCTTGGCGAAGTTGATGAGATTTGTCTTCTTGATGAGTGACGGGATTCCGTCCTCAATGAAGGTTAAATCTGTGAGATACACACCTATGTCGGTTAGACCTCAGATATGTCGGAAGTGCGGGGCTAGCCTACCGAAGAATGGAATGCACGGGGGATTTGCCTTGTGCAGTGTATCGCGGTATTCAAAAAAGTTCTTGGTGCTTCCCATGAGTCTTCGCATGTTCTCCAAAACACCCATCGAGCGAGCATTCACCGCACTCCATGTCCTATTCAGACGATGAATGGGAGCGGTTCCTAGCGCAGAGATGATGGAAGTGAGAGTGGAAAAGTTGTTGAGAAGACGGCATTTCTGGACGCGTTAGTGATGGGATGCTTTAATGATCGCGGTAAAACTCACATCTGCGACGTTAACGAAGTGCTTTATAACAATGACCCTGCGCTTTACATCCTGCTGAGTTAGGATCATTTGGGCTACCCAGTTAGTCAACTGATTTGAATGCAAAATGAGCGCTTTCACGTTCGCTGCGGGATCAGGCTCGCCGGGAGTGAGTTTCTTCTGCCACGTCTTGTTGAGGCACTCCGTTGGCCTGATCTTCCCATACAATCTTGATTCGATAATGGTGAGCTGGCGTGCGAATTCCGTAGGGTCGATATCCAAGAATTTCAGTTTCTTCATGTGCTTGGGCAGGATCGGCTGAGGTGTTGATGCATTGAGAGTGAGAACCATACGCTTGGTAGGCATATCGGGGCCCCTGGACCGTTGCTCGACTGAGGTCATCAAAGGTGCCGCTCCGGGTGTGCTCGTCGTTGCAACATGGTCCTTGGCAAAATTGTAGACTCTTTGAATCAGGATTCGAGCGTCTTCGTCGTTGCCTTCCATCCAATAATTATCGAACCAGCTCTTCAGGATGTTGACGACACGGAATCGAATTGGCTTCTGTTTTTTGTCTACCCAAGTCTGATAGTCTTCCTTAGCTAAGCCGTCCGGGGGTTGTATGCTCCATCTTTTGACTAGCATCTCAAATAGTTCTGAAGCACTACTGAAGGAACGATATGTGAGTAGAAAGGTATTGTTGAACGCCGGATCGAGTCGGTCGTGCCGTGTGAGTTGCTCCACAAGGCCAGTCAGCGTTCCACCCTTGAGTTGTACCGGGCCCTTGGAGTCATATGCTATTTCCCCTTCGTAATCAAGCCTCAGAAAGTAGGGCACCTCTTCTGCACTCGGCGGAGCTGTTACTTCGCCGAAGTTAGGTTCCCTAGTTCCCACTGGCGCATTGTCGAACTCTGGACCGAAAATCGTTTTCAGTTTCTGCTTGCTGTGCTTGCTCAACTCGTTTCGTGGTGGTTCGGTTCTGATTTCCTCTAGCGGCAATCCTTCAGTCCAGGTTTTGTTCTGGGTTAACAAAGGTCTGTCTGGCCCGGAAGGCGCTCTCGCATGGGGGTGGAGGTTGTGGACTTCCGAGTCCGTGTTCCTTCGAGGATCGTTTCGTGCTACATCGGCCAGAGGAACGGACTCGGACAGCTGCTGAAGTAGCGCGTATTGCTGCGCAATGTTTCTTTCCAGATCCGTAGACACAGACCGCACGATGTGCACGCGGTCTTCCAACGATTCGCCCCGGTTCTCCGCCCATTCGTCAGCAAGCGGCGAGGCCACTCCTTGGCATGTGATCACCAGCTCTGAGACAAGGTCGTAGACTTTTTGTTTCTGTATGCTGAATTCTCCGAGTTGATGTCCCTGTACCGTCGAACTTAGAGACGACAAATTGATGGATTCAATTGCGGAGATCCATGGCCGGCACACATCAAGAACCTTCCCAGCTGCGCTGCACACATTATCTCCAATGATCTGATGCCTGCGAGGAGTGATTACTTTTTCGCGAATGATGAGTTGATCTTCCAAACGACGAATGCTCGGTACTATCAGTCTTTTCAAAGCATCCAACCTTGCCAGCATAGCATTGTCCAGCTTCTCAGTAGGTTCGACATATGGCTCATAATCTTCCTGTTCAATGAATGACGTTGAGGCTGAAGAGTCACGCGTGTCCACGCCGTTGTTGTGCCAGTTACCACCAGAGCCGCTTCCTAAGACAAATCCAGGTATTAGACGAGGGATATCTTCGCCACGCTGCTGGCGAGCTACTTCAACGAATCCGTAAACCCCATTGAGTACTCCGTCGGCCTCTTTGAGACATTTCGAATAGGAGTCTGGGGGTGGGAAATCGGCGGCGGCGATATGTGATGAAAGGACCAGCTTGGAGAATCGTGACATCGTTTCGCGAAAGTGAGGATACAAAGGCTTGTTCGTAGATATGATGGACGGGTTGCCAGAATGGTTATCAGTCGTACCCGACCCTGCAGCGAGGAGTAAACGCAAGTGATCAGAGATGTCTTCAGCCCTCTTGACGAACTCTGATCGATCACTGTTCGTAATTGCTTGCCGGTACCTCTCAATAGCCTTCCGCATGTCGTCTACCATTCTGTTCCAAGTCAAAGGTACTGGATTGCCGTCATCGTAAAACCTCCGTGAAACGGCAGAGGTCGGGGCTGCCCCTCCAATGGGGTTGTTCGCGAAAGAGGTTGCAGTAGTGCCTATCGGAGGGATGGCGGCATTCGAAAAGCTAACGCCATTCGCATCATGAGCTCGCGACGTGGGTGATGCCGCATTCAAAGATCCCATCGACGTTGCAGGCGAGATGCCAGCTGACAGGCGTTTCCGACCGCGCTACACCCGAAAGTTAATAGACCGATCTTTCTGTCTTAGTTATCGAACTTACCAGCGAGCTGTAGGAGCCGCTCATGCCAGGCCCTTCGGCTTCTGATGCTGAGTTTTCGTCGTCGGTATCCTCGACCATACCAGAAGCCATGAGCTCGGCAGGCGGGCGCGACGACTCGGGTATGAAGACATTTGTGCGATCTCGGGGGCCGTTCTCATTCACGCCAGGCGTTTCCAGAGGGAGCTCCATGGTACTGACACCTGTCAGGGTGTTGAAGTAGAACAGCCTGCCGTCCGGGGTCGCCTGGGGTATCCAAAAAGCGGCCTCTTCTTGCTCCTTATTGTCATGCCGCTCGGCGGGGGATGACGGGTCGTTCCCGATGTACGATTCTGTGTCCGAGCTGGTGTATGTACTTTCCCCGCCAAGTGACTGCGTATCCTGATCGTCGTCAAGATCCCCGCCGTTCCGGTCGTCGTCCATGTCGTCGGTCGGGCGAGGCACAACGGCGCAGTAGTTGCTCGGGAACCATCCGCGGACTCCATTGATCACTCCGTCCCACCAGCCGCTTTCCAGCTGCGTGATGACCTGTATTATGTCGCCCTGCCGGAAACTCAGACTCGTGCGATCGTCTGCATCGTAGTCGTAGAGCGCCCGCACGTACATGCCGCCGGGGGGTGCGACCGTGCCGCTGAAGCCGTTCATCGCCATGCACGCGGCCGCCGAGGCGTGCGAGAGAACCTGGAGGCCGGAGACACGTTCTTTGACGCCGGGGCAAACCCGCCGTTCCAGAGCAACAGTCGAAGCAGCTGCCGTCGGCCTGCGATATATCTGGCCCTGCGACGCGATAGACCAGATATGGAGTTGCGCCGCGTGCTATGGCCAGGGTTCCGTCTCGTTCGACTTAGGCAAGGAGGGGGAATGCAATTGGGGCTGAGGTGTGCCGCCCAACACGAATGAGACAGCTCACATTCGCGCGCGGACAGCAGACCAGCGAATGATAATCCAGAGTCGGTTTTGATATAAAAATGAATGAGAATCTATGGCGAACGAGGGCAGGTGCAGCATTCATGGAGCAGAACAGTGAACGCGAGAGATGGGTCCGCCCCGGCCAAGCTAGGACCCGTGGACTATGCCCAGGTGGACTTGTGCTTGCGCACGTGATCCATGGATAAACTGCACCCGTGCCCGCACCTGGGCAAGGTTAGGCAGCGTCTCAAGAGCATCCTTCGTAACAAGTCCGGGCTACCCATCTCTCTCTGGGCAATGCGTTCGTTGTCGTATATCCTAGCTAGATGGAGTCGACAATCTGTTGTGGCATTTTGTCTACATGTCTCTGTCGCCCCCCTAGCGTGATCGAGACTCGCTTTTAAAGAAAACATGTCTAGCCTGTCCGCATCCTCACCTGAGAGGTGTGTCGAAAACCAACAGCAGCCCTCCCATTTTGTGCAGCTTGTTGGTTCCCGGGTATTCGTTCTGGGAGCCCCACCAACAAATCCCTGAGAGTCGCTGGACGCCCTACCTTCTAGCCTTCGGAGCCTCCGCAGAGCATGGTCACCTATACAATGAAATGCCAAGGCGAATGCTAAGGTTCTCTTGGACTCACCGAACTCACGACAGGCGCCTCAGGCATGTTTCCCTGAGTATCGTATGATGGAGAGCACTCCGCGCAAACGTCCGAGGACAGACCGTGTAACAGTCAAGGCAGTATTCGAGCCTCTATCACTCGTGCGACCTTACAGCGTCGAGGAATCTGCTGCTCTGTCTGGGACCCATGCTGGATGATGCTCAATGATGGTGCTTCGATCGCCCTCGGAAGAAAGACACAAGGAGGAGACGTTAGAAATGTCCACATGGAACGGAAAGAACCCGGATGCTCGCGTGGAAGCGGCTAGGGATGCATCTGCGACGGTGGCGCCAAACAAGAAGCTAGCAGGCTGGCGGCGGGTCAGTATCACTGTATCAATCAACTGTCACCGCTTTCTGGATCTGTCACAGCACTTGTGGGTTGGGGATGTGATTGAGTCGCTACTGTGCCCATCGTCAGGATGCTGGCGCGAGTGAGGCTCGACCTATCGTCATGAAAGGAGAACAAAGGGTGTTGCCAGCTCCTGCTCGCCATGATGGATCTCGCCTTTTACCAGGCCCACGGCAAGCACCCGCGATCCGCTCAAGTAAGCCTTGGTCTCCCCTCCTGAAACAAGGAGCGCGAAGCGGCCCTTTTTCTAGAAGATAACGGGAAGAGTCCTAGCGCGGGGGTCTGACGCAAAAGCAATCCCCCTCCAAGTCCATGGAGGGGCTGGGAGCGAGTCGTGAGCGAAATTGTTTGCCCTCCGTTTTGGTTCTTTCTGTTGCAGTCATCGTGTGCCGCCAACGTGCAGGGCCGGCGACGGTGTCTGCTGTTGCATGTCGAGCTGTTTTTCCACGGTCCCTGCCGCCGCCATGCCATGTGTAAGGATCAAGGTCTATCCAAACACCCTGGGAGCGGGGCATAACGGAAGTGCAAATTGCTACTAATGTCAAGGCTGCGTGTGTGCTTACTTGACAATGGTGGAGGCGTTCACGAATGATGAAGTACCTACGGTGGAAGAGGGTTTTTGAAATCGTACAAAGGATGTCCCTCACGTTCTACTCTTCAAATCTTCACTCTTGCTCAGAGTGAAAAGAGCTACAAGGTAGTCTTGCCTGCTCCATGCAGCCAGAGCCGTGCTAAGGCAGACAGTGGGTCCGGGGAAGCTGATCCTGGACCGTAGCCTGGGAGAACCGGCGTCAGGAACGAGTGAACGAAGCCGTCGATCATCCCGACGGGCGCAAAATTACTCGTGGCCGCACCGCTACTGGAAGATTGGAGGCACCTTCGCCGTCATGGTTGATGGCAGACTGCCCCTTTTCTGCTCGTCGTCATCCGAGGAGAGTGGCACAAGGCGAGCAGGCCTGAGCCACACCACCCCTCGTGGATACAGGCCCAGCCAGGCTCATGTCAGTGAGTTACGGCACGGGCTGCAAGGGACGGGGCGGTGAGGATGAGTGCATCTTAGAACTTGCAGAGGACGTCGGACTACGCCTCATATAGGATACACTAATAGAATACCTCATACCGCCATTTCTCGAGGCTCAGCGACAGAGTGACGGCTCGGCCGTACAGCATGTGTGAGAAAGGCCACCCCACTCGAGGTACATGCTCGCGAAGGAATGGTTGGCTGGCGCGTTGCCAGGTTGCAATTGGAGTCAACTATACACACAGAAGCGCAGATAATGGCCGTCGCCGCGAGGAACTCGTGTGCTCGCGCGGGCAGCTGCAGTAGCGAGCGGTGGTGGCCTGTGAAGAGCGTGTTGTTGAGATTGCCAGTGAGAGCGAGAGCCGCGAGGACCTGATGGTGTTTCCAGCCCCTCCATTTTTTTTGGCAACCGCGACCCGAGCCTGCCTGTCGTTTCCAGCTTTGAACACACGCGCCACGGCCCGCAAAAGAAAAGCCGCCTAGGTGCCCTGTCCACTGCTCTATTGTATACCAGGACCGCGCGCTCGCCCGTTACTTGGTCACGAATCGCCCCATGCAGTCATAAGCTAGCTAGCCTCGTTGTCTTGCCCCTCAGCCCGGGCACGTGATTCTCCTATCCCAGAATCTCCCCTCCAGCACCCGTAAGCGAACGAAACTCTCAATTCCATCGCCCGCCCGCGCAGTCTTTCATCCATCCCGTCCATCCCACTACCGCTTCCTGCCATCGCGCATTATACTCGTTGGCCGAGTCGCCGTCTCTGAACCCTTCACTCGCCGGCCCTCCCGGTGTTGCCTGTTCTATGCGCCTTTCGACGTCGCGGAATGAAAGAGACGAACTGCCACCTCACCCATCCATTCACCATTTGACCCACACGCGCGCGCGGCCGGCTAGATAACCCACCCTCGACGGCCCGAGACCGTTGTAGACACGCCCAGCGCCTGCCCTGATGCCCTCCGCCGACATGACGCTCGCGTCCGCCACGTCGTCGCCTGCCGCCGCTCGCAAGACGGGCGCGGCGCCCGAGAAGAAGTACAAGTGCCAGTTCTGCAATCGCGCCTTCAGTCGCAGCGAGCATCGCAGCCGACACGAACGATCGCGTAAGTTTGTCCCCCGCCTGTGATGGAGCACCTCGGTGGGGTAGCTCCAGCAACGTTGTTGATGCGGTCGCGAGGCGCGCTGCGGGGAAGATAGACACTGACCTGCCCCTCATCAACAGACACCAAAGAACGCCCCTTCAAATGTCTCAAGTGCCGCAGCACCTTCGTGCGCCGCGATCTGCTGCTGCGACACGACCGCACCGTCCACGCCAAAGACGGTGGCGTCCCGCTGCACAGCGAGCAGAAGCGCCGCACGAACACAAAGGCCCCCGAGGTCGCCGCGCCTGGCCCGTCCAAGACGTCGATGCCCATGGACACGACCACGCTCGAGCAGCTGGAGGCGAGCAGCGACGAGATGGTCGACATCGAGACGGCCGCGATGCTGATGACCGACTTCCACCACAAGGCCATGGCGAGCCAGGAGCCTGAGGTCACCACCGAAGCCCCCGTCACTGCCATCTCGCCCAACGGCCCCTCCCTGCTAGAGCCGTCCGCCGCGTACACTGCACCCGGCCAGATGTCGCTCCCGCAGATGCCGTGGGACTCGATGGTCCCGCACAACGTAACCGAGACCAAGGCCCAGACGAGCGCGACGAGCTCTGAGTCACATCCTGCCTTCAACAGCGCCAGCGCGCTTAGCTCCCACTCCCACCAGCTGCCACCCATCATGGAACGTCAGATGTCGGGAAGTGATGCTCTGGGGCCGTCCTTCCAGTCTATGAACGGCTCTGGTGCAGTGTCCGGCTTGGGGACGCCTGGCGCCCTGTCGCCGTACCCTTCCATGCTCGGCCCAGTCTCGCCAGTTGACTATCGTCGATCTCCCGGCCCCAGCCAGGCACTTACCATGACCAAGGCGCCCCAGGTCGAGTCCGAGGAGCAGTGCAACAAGATCTATGAGAACATCAAGAAGTCGGACACCGAGAATGCGCTCCTGGACACTTTTCACCTGCCGAGCCTGAACACGCTGAACAGGCTTTTGAAGACGTACTTTGACTTGTTCCATCACCATCTTCCGTTCCTGCATCCTGCGACCTTCAAGCCCACTGAGGTGTCAGCACCTCTGCTCCTTGCTGTCCTGTCGATTGGCGCCCTGTACATATTCGACCAGGACCAAGCGTACATGCTGCATATCGGCTCGAAAGTGCTGGTCAATCAATTTTTGCAGAACAAAGAGAACTTCAGTTCACGCAAGTGCCCGCTGTGGACGATGCAGGGGACTCTGTTGAACATGATCTTCGCCAGCTGGAGCGGCGACCCCAAGGGACTCGAGTGGGCCTGTTCAATCAAGAGCCTCCTCGCCAACATGGTTGCTGGGAACCGGTACGAGCTGAAGCTCCGCTCAGAAGCTCGCGAGGGAGCTCAGCCGAATCATCAGGAGTGGGTTGAGGATGAACAGTGTCGTCGAACTTACTACGCCGTCTACATCTTCTTCGGCTTGTTAACGTTAACATACAACCACACGCCTGCGATGGGTTTCAACGAGTTCGACACCCTGGAGCTGCCCTCCTCGGAGACGCTTTGGACCATGGATGTTTCCGATGACGAGTCCTGGCGTGAAATCCAGGCCGCGTCGAAGATTATCACCTTCCGTCAAGCGCACGACAACCTGTTCCAGGGCGATCCCGCTCGTTACAGTGCTTTCGCCACTCGCGTCATGATCAACGCCCTCTTCCTGGAGGTCTGGTATCACAAGCGAAGCCCTGAAGCACTGCAAGACGTAGTGACTGAGTACAAGCTCAGACTTGCGCTTGAGACATGGGAGAAGTCACTTGAGCTCTGTGAACCCGAAACTGTGGTTGTGCAGCTGAGTGCGCCTCACAAGGGTCATCCACTCATCTTCAACGCCATGGCTTTGTACAGGAATACACGTGCTCGCCTGGTTGTCGACTTGAAGTCAATACAGGAGGCACTAAGATATCACGATTCGTACGAGGTGGCTGCGGCGATGACAAACGCCCGAGACAAAGTGCAGCGCTCCCAAGAAATGATCAAAGTTATTCAGGAGTGTTTTGACTGCATCGAGGTTGCCGCATTACAAGGCATCCGATGGGTTGCGCGCACTTCAGCGACGAATTGGAGTATCGAGCACCCCCTCTGTGGCATGGATCTGATGGTCATCCTCACGCTTTGGCTCTATCGCCTGGAGCATGACGAAGAGCCGGCTACAGAGGAAGAGCTCGCCATGTACAACAAGCTTCGCAACCTGTTCGACGACGATTCAGCAGACGTGTATGGCGCCAAGCTCAGTTCCACAGTAGCACGGCTATGGGGAAGCATGATTGACGAGGTAGTCGTCTGGGGGTACGTACTCAATGCACATTGCGAAATTGAAGAATGCTAACCGATCGTAGTATTACGAAGCTCATGGGCGAAGCCTTCAAGCTTCACTCGCAGGCTCTCGTTGGATATGAGGATGCCATGTCTGAGCATTCTGGGTCCGCCACGCCTTCGATGGCTCCTGGTGGAGTCCAAGTTTTAGAGATGCAAGTGGCGTACTAACAAGTGGCCGCAGCTAATGCCCACCTCACGACTTTTACGACCTCTCTTACTCGATCCCTTTGTTTTCACTACATGTTAGACTGGGCTCGTCTCTTTCTGTCTTTCGTCATCTCTCTGCATTTGGGAGCATGGCAAGGAGTTCGAGTGTTGCCCACTTCTGTTTTGCATATTGGGACGGGTAATATTTTCCTCTCAGTCTCTTTCGGCTTTCCGTGTACAGGTGGTAATGGCGCTGGGGGCGGTCTGGTCCAGTTACTATACACATCCGGGCTCGGGCCTCTACTGCGCAAGTCTGGGGGCCACACTAATACCTTTCCTACCTTCTATCACATACCCTCTCGTTTTGCTGGACTGTACTTGGTGGCTGGCCCCATGCGCTTTATCCTCTCTATGTGGTTCGCTGCAGTCTACAGTTCGCCGTCGGCCGTAATTTCTTGGTTCGTCTGTCTCATTTTCTGTCTTCTGTTACTCCTTCTGCATATACCACTATTCTCTGATTTCCTTTGTCTTCGTGGTTACGGAGGGGGTGAAGATGGTCGGTAGAGCGAGCGGAAGACAGCAGTGTGAGGCGCAATTTGGTTCAAAATAGTCCTGTATAAATAGTGTCATCTCTTGCGCCAAACCCTGACTTTGTGCCAGCAGTGATGTTCAACCAGTCATGATTCGTGCATGCTCTTGCTTCATCACTCCAGTGCTTCGACAATCTTGAATGCGCAGTATGGGCGGAGCTCACGCTGCCAAGCCGCTAAAGCCTCCACCTTGGAAAATTGGCGGAAGCGAGAAAAAGTTCAATTGACAGCTTCGCGCAGAGCCAACATTAGCAGCTCCCCCACTACATCTATCTACACACGCACCCTCTTGCCACACATCCCATTTCCGGAAACACACAAAATGTCCAAAGACGCGACCGAGAAGAAGATCAAAAAGGAGAAGAAGGACAAGAAGGAAAAGCGCACCGAGGACTCGGGCGGCGTCGTGAAGACCAAAAAGGACAAGAAGGAGAAGAAGCTCAAGACCAAGAGCGATGTCGCTGATGCGCTGCAGGCGGAGCTCGAGAAGGATGAACGTGTGAGCTTGGTCAAGGTTGATGAGGGCGGGGATGTGGTTATGGGGGGTGAGGGTGAAGAGGAGGCACCAGAGGGAGAGGGAGAGGGTAAGGCACTGAGAGGTGCGCTGGTCCCGTTTGCGGTTCCGTTGGCGGATGATGCGAAGGAGGTTAAGAAGGTGCTTAGGACGGTCAAGAAGTGTAAGTCCAGCTGAACATGACATGTCTGCGGTTGTGGTACTCGTGTATGGACGACTCAGAGACCCTATCCAGCCCTTCCCTCTCCTCTCCTCCTTTCTTCTCTACGTCAAGTAGATCATCGCTGACAAGCTATGCTATGCGCCACAGCCGCCAAAACCAAAACCCTCCGCCGCGGCGTAAAAGAAGTCGTCAAAGCGCTACGCAAATCAACCTCCACAGCCCCCGCATCCTCCGACATTTCAGACCCGCCCTTCGTCTGCATCATCGCGGCCGACATCTCGCCCATGGACGTCATCTCCCACATCCCCGTGCTCTGCGAAGACCACAACATCCCGTACATCTACGTCCGGTCGCGCGCGGAGCTCGGCGAGGCCAGCGCGACGAAGCGGCCCACGAGCGTCGTCATGGTCGCGCGCGAGCGGAACAAGAAGGGCAAGGAGGTTAAGGAGGGCGATGTTGCTGAGTTTGAGGAGGCGTATAGGGAGTTGGTGAGGGTTGTGGGGAAGGCGAGTAAGACGGTGAGGAAGTGAATGAGCGTGGAAGGGAGGGGATGGTGTGATTTGATCGTCGTGTTGGCTTGTCGAGGTATGAGATGTGGGTTTGGTGTTTGGCGCTTAGGCGGGTTCGATTATAGTGCTTCTATGGGAGAGAATTCTCTGGGCATTGCTGTTAATCTCATGTGTTACGCCGCAATTTGCGGTTAAGTGGAGGACAGGTCTCTATGTAAGTGGCATCGCTCGTAGCATATCAGAGAGCTCAAAGGGAAAAAGTTCAGATTACAAAGGCAGTAGGGAGTGCGTCTAGAAGTCATACCAGCCAGCATTCCTGAAAGCCCATAATACCCCTCCTCTCCGACTTCACTCCTACGAAACCCCTCCCACGATGAATCTCTAGCCGTAGTACGCCCACACATCTTCCCCTTGCCTCATCCCTCCCTCACCCGTCTGGTGACCACAACCTCCAGCCCGCCTCGCCTCACCAAGCCACCCTCCTAACCTCCCCATCCTCGAACTCCCAAAACCCCTGCCCCCACCTTTCACCCTCGTCACCCACCAGCCTAACGACAACCTCGGCGCCATCCAGCGGCTCTTTCTTTCCTGTAAAGCCATTCAAGGCTGTCCGACAGTGTCCTGGACTCTGGCGCCAGAGTACAGTCAGCTCGGCTCTAATGTCTTTTAGGTCGCAGTTATTGAAAGGCGGAGATATAGTGGAAGAGGAGAGAAGAGGAAGGGGAAGGGGAAAGGGAAGGGAAGTGGATAGGGGAGTAGACAAACAACATACGACAGCCTGGAACAGCACGCCGGGCTCCAACTTAGCCAACTCTAGCATTAGCACATTCAGCGCCGTCTTGCTGACCGAATACGGTATCGACGCCGTTGGCGGCAATTGCGCTGTTGTTTGCAGATGCATGGATGCGCGCGCGCTGCTGAGATTAATCACCTGCGGTCTCCTCCCACTTCTACTTCCAGTGACACTTCCACTTCCAGACTCACTTCCAGTCCCCGGCCCAGTTGCAGTGACACTTCTAGACTCCTTTGCAGAGAAAGTTTCAGACTCGCCTCCAGCTTTAAGCAGCGGCATAAACGCCCACGTAACCGCCCCAACCGCCGTACAATTCACATCCAGCACGCGATTGCACTGCTCTCTCCACGCGTCCTGTCCGGGCTGTGCGCGCGTCGCGATGCCCGCATTATTAACTAGCACGTCGAGATGCGGGTACGTAGCTGTTAAGTGCGCTGCGGCGGCGGCGATGGAGGCGTCGCTGCTGACGTCGAGTTCGATGGCGGAGAAGGTTGTATCTGGGAAGGCGGCGCGCAGGTCTGTGAGTGCGGTGGTGCTTGAGCTGAGGGTGCGGATCCCGAGGATGTAGGTGTGCTGGGGGTAGGCGCTGGCTAGGGCGTGGGTGATGGCGTTGCCGAGGCCTGGGGTGGGTGGGGGAGGGTTAGTAGATGGACACCGTAGGAGCTAGTCTGGTGATTGTAGCTGGGCTGGCGATAGTATCCAGGATGGGGGTATGGAGGGGCAGCGGGAGAGGGGCCAACGCCTGCAGATGTATGGAATGATGAAAAATACAGACCTCTGTTGGCGCCCGTTACGAGGATTATCTTCGGCGATGCGGACTTTGCGTCGAAATCAGACGTGGACGCCATCCTCTCGTATATGTACTTCGAATACTCTTCGAGCAGTTGACTTTGCATCAGAGTGCCGAGGAACTCCTAGAAGCGGTCGTAACGCCCTTTTATATAGCATGCTTGTAATCGTCTACATGGTGGATGGAGATGGTGGCTTCGGACTTTGCCATTATAAAATCGTCTACATGCACTTGTCAGAGTAGGTATTGTCGAAAGAAGGTATGAGTACGAGCCCGGCGCAGTTAGCGGCATGATGACGGACATGCACGAATGGCTGTAAAGGATTTAGCGGGGATAATGCAGATGGGAAAATGATCATGTCTGCTTTTGGGTAAGAGTGGAGAGATTGCTGCACTGCCAGAGGTCAATGTTGAACACGGTTATCCGCTGTTTGAGTACAGTAGAAGGAAACGAGAACGAATACCACTTGCATAGCAGTCTTTCACGTAAAAGCGAGTCTGTAGAACGCGTTATTACCCTTCTAATCATTAGCACATCCTCTAACGTACTGGACGGGCGAGTGGTCAGGACGGGCGAGCGGTCACCCTTTGCCAAGACCCCATTAAAATCGCGATAACTCTACTAGAAGTAAACATGCCTTAACCTATTAATACTCAGGAACCTTTAGAAGAAGCTTATATATAACTTGCACTCTAGGCTATTATATAGAACTTAAATCTCTTAGAAAAACACACTATATTACTCTATAACGTCTCTTAATTAATACTAAGAAGATAATATGCTAGGAAGCAATCTCGACGCGATTATACGCCTAATTTAATAAAGCTCCTTAAATCTAAAGAGCAGGCGATTATTTAGTATATACTT